>JAUUDW010617956.1:0-11737 GCA_032361385.1 Panulirus guttatus | reverse complement strand
CAGTTATCAAAACGGCACACCCTTGAGTTCCCAATGGCCACACAATAATCATGTGACGCAGCAGCTTGCCGAGTATTTCATGGTCTAGCCAGTGGTGGGGGCACACCACAACTGTGAATGTGTTTAATAGTGAGGTTTATAATGTTTAGAGAGAAATAAGGGCCAAAAATAATAAAGAATCTTCAAATCAAGGGAATCGGTGAAAACTTCACGTTAATTCTCCAAGCAACCTAAATTTACCATGTTTTTGATGTTACTTAGGTAAGAATTTTGCTCCCTAAACACTGAAATACAAGAAGATTGAAGTAGACTAAGTGAAAAGCATATATGATAAAGTAGGTAGTCCATCTGACTAATGAAATTTATATTATTTTAGCTTTTTATTTTTTCATACTTGTTCTCTGTTTCCAGCGTTAGCAAGATAGCACTAGGAACAGACAAAGAAAGGCCACATCTGCTCACATCCATTCTTTAGCTGTCATGTGTATTGGACTGAAACCACAGTTCCCTATCCACAGCCAGGGCCCATAGACCTTTCCATGGTTTACCCTGGATGTTTTGAATGCACTGTTTTAGTCCATTGGCAGCACATCAACCCCAGTATACCACTTCGTTTCAATTCACTATCCCATGGGTGCTTTACACCCTCCTGCCTGTTCAGGCCTTGGTCACTCAAAATCCAGTTTGGTCTCCCTGTTCACCTTGTTCCCTGCACTTCTGACACATATATCCTCTTTGTCAACCTTTCCTCACTTATTATCTGCATATGTATACACCCTTTCAGCACACCGTCTTCTGCTTTCTCAACCAGACTCCTTTTATTACCACACATCTTTCTTACTTTCTCATTACATGCTCGATCAAACCACCGCACACCGTGCATATTATCCTCAGACATATAATTTCCATTACATCCACCCTACTCTGCATGTCCTTATCTATAGCCCATGCCTCACGTCCATTGTTGGAACTACTGATCCTTTAAACATACCCATTTTTGCCCTTTCAGATGACATTAACTCTTTCCACACACTCTTCAAGTGCTCCCAAAACCTTTGGCTCCCTTCTCAACCCTATGACTCATTTCCACTTCCATGGTTCCATTCAGCAACCTGCCATTTCCACTCTCAGATATCTAAATCACTTCCTCCAATTTTTTCTGTTCAAACTCACACCCCAGCTAACCTGTCCCGCAACCCTACTGAACCTAATAACCTTGATTCCATTCACAATCACTTTCAACTTTCTCCTTTTCTAATTATTTTTATGATTCTTTTTTCACAACCTTTAATAATGTGCCATATTTTTTAGATTATTGAGAATCACCAGGGCATGCAGCATTAAATTCAAAACCACACAAGTTTATGCAATTGAATACAGCCAAATAATTGTTTTTCGTAACCATAAGGCATCTGGTAAATCATAATGATACACTGTCATCAATTTTGTGACTCCTGATGTTTGCTGCTAAACTTCCCAAAATGGCAAAGTGAAGTGCATTCTGTTTATTATATCCAATAATATTTTTCAAGTACTTTTAGAATACTGCTATAGTTAATATAATTTCAGGTAGTTGACTTTGTATGCTATACTATTACAGGTGTATTAGCTGAGATTTTTGCATCCTGACTGCACTCCATTGTTTTCCTTATTCAGGCTGTATTTTGGTGTTTATGGATAGATGCTCAGCATTGCTATTAACTTTATAGTTTTTTAGTGTAGTGTTTAAAGAATACAGTAACAGCTGGAGAGCATGATTTAAATCATTATGTTCTTTATATTTATATTGCCAACGATGAATTAATATTGGTGGCTGTTTATATCAGGGATAATGTGATGCTGATATAAAAGTAGGTAATACACTTATAGAAAATCAACAGAATTGATGAAAACCAAACCTTCTGCTAGATGAGATCTAATGTTCAGTATTTTAATCAAAATATATCTTTTAAACTTATGATTGTTTATCAAATGCAGCTGAATATCAACAAATCGATGACATGTATATCACTGTCCAACTTCACAAGCAACCATTCTCTGTGATCCCACCAGCAAAGCAATTTATTGTTGGTATATTTCAGCTGTACATTTTGGCTACTATGGCAGGCTAGATAAAGTTGTCATATGTCCTCTTGATTTTTTTTTTAATAGAAGTGTTTTACCTCCTTTTACATAAGTCAACCCCACATTTTTCTAGAACCACATAAACCAACTATTCTTACTAACTGGATATATTTTGATAAAGTATAAAGCTCCAATTCATGTTTAACTACTTTAATTGTGTTCTTACCACAAACATTGGCAAACTAAATCACCCTATATTCAAAGCTGCTAGAGTTGAAGAGGTAAATTGGACTTTTCTTGTTATTTAGAAAAAAAGTATGTGAATTACAGTGTCTTTTGCATTCAGTTGCAGAAAGAATCGTTCATTGACTGTGTTTGCTGCTGTAATTGCCGAGTGTGTTTACTTCCTCTTGTTGCATGCAACCAGTACAGCAGAAGGAAGTTGACAAAAATGTTGTTGTTATGCTTCACTTGTGTTTAAGGTAAGTCATGGCTCTATGGTGAAGTTGCTCGAGATTTGCAAAGCTTCTCTTGATTCATGGTAGTATTTCACTTTCATTGGCCCTTCAAGATCCTGGAAAACAGCAGTCCCCGCACTTTTACTTATTTCTAAGAAAGAAGTCTAGCTTGAAATCATGCTTACACAGTCTAGATCACAGCAACTCAGAGTCCATTGATATATTTATTTTCCCTCAAAGCTATAAGTTAATTATAATTTACTTCTCCTCTGTAAATTTTCCATTTACAAGTTTAGCTACACAAGACTAGCTTTAAATACTGAGTAACATTGTGTTACAAAGGTAATGTAGCTTCTAAACAATAGAATATAAGGAGAAGAACAATATTTAGTGTACCATATCTGTTATTTGATAGTAAATAAGATTTTAGTGGTGAGGGCTACGTATATCAGGGAAATGTAGCTAAAATATATAAAGAATCACAAGAAATTATGAGAACCTTATCCAACCTTACTTTATATTACCTTATTCTTATCATTTGAAAAATTGATGGTTGCTATGGTGTTCACTTGCAAACTGTTGTTGCATATTCTTTATGTTCATATTGGATTCCAGTGCATACTTGACCAGGTGATTTTACTTGTAACATCAGTGTATTTTGACTATGATATTCATTTCTAAGGTAGATATTGGCTGGTGGGTTTAGTTTTGGATTTTTTCATAGATTCTGTTGAATTATATAGGATTATATTTTTGAAGTTGAAATGTACTAATTTTAGCTGTGACATCACATGGTCAAGTATGTGATGGAATTTTTCATGTCTTCATAAACATGAACCAGCCTCAGTAATTTACCTGTTTAGCTATGCACCTCAGTACTTAACCTGTTTAGCTATGCGCTGAAAGCATCTTTTGATTATGAGTATTGTACAATATTGATTTTACAGTGGTAATATAATGTTGGAGAATACAATAGATGTTGAACATGGTGTGGAGCAAGAGTGAAAGAAAAAGTTTCTGTGCAAATATTAGGTATTGACTTTCTCTTCCCAAGTAATACCATCTTGCTACAAATATGATGCCTTTGCTCTTTTCATTTTCAAATTACATTTGATTTCAGTATCAGGGAGCATTTTCTTCATGGTTTCCAGAGGTGATTAGGGTGAATGTGGGTGAAATATTAAATGACTATTGTAAGGTTTAACCACATTGACTTCAGTGTGTTGTGAAATAAATTAATTAAGCTACCAGTCATTGTTAATAATGAACACCCTGGATGAGTACAATTTGAGAGCCTTTGCAAATATTGTATTTAATGTTGTGAATAAGGTTTCATTTAGTTATGACTGGAAATTGACCTGTGTGTTCATTGTTTTGTAGGTGGCAGAGATTATTCTTGTAATATTTCTTTGGTAAATAACTAGTAGATTTTTGTTGTTTCATTGACTTATGCAGGAATTGATTTATGCTTTAGAATTTCTCTGTTAGTGAGGTGAGGCGAGCATGCCCTGTGTACCCTGTGTTATTTTCATGTGAGGGCAGTTTCGCCTCATTACATTTGTAAGGGTTCTTCTTTGCGAGTCCAGTAGCCTGATTTAATTGTTCTTTAACCGATAGTTTGCTCTTGATGAACGTTTTGAAAAGCTATGGGTTGTCTTTGGCCTTGTCCACAATGCTTTTTTCCAAACCTCTTTGCTTCTCCCTCCTTACCTTGCAGTACTCCTTCCTCGCTCATCTGTATCCCTCTAATGCTGGCTGGCTACATTGTCGCTTGTACCTTGTCCACAGTACGGCCCTGAGTTCTCTTACTTTTGATATTTCATGATGAACCACACCTCTCTCCATTCCTCCTCTTTTGGTATCCAGAGGTACTCATATTCTCTTAGGGCCCTGTGCTTTCTCTGCTCCACTTCTTGCATCCACCTCCGCCGTATGGTTAAAATCAAGTACTACCTTGTCGCTTTTCCCTTTAGGAGCTTCGTATTTCATATTTCATTTATCTACTCTGTTATGTACAGAGGATGCTAAGCAGTGACCGTGAGTCGAACCACTACTGCAGGTTTTGAAAACTACATGACGTGCTGATGCAGAAAGTCCTCCTTTACACATTCAAGAAACCTGTATCACTATGTCTTCCTTTCTCCATGAGCATTCAAGTTTTCCCGCTCTGTTTCCCTGTAATTGAAGTTACCCATAATCCATAATTTACCTCTTCCTTAAAGGTGCGTTTCGTCGCTTCCCTCACCGTCCTTAATGATCCTTTATCAACACGCAATGGCTCAGACTTTTGAGTCACCGTCGTTCCACGGAGGAGTGTAGACGAACAGCACGACTGTAACCTGTTTACTGATTAAAACTGCCATCTATTGATATCTCCTGCAAGTTGATATTATCCCATATTAAGAGGGCTAATACCCCTCCTTCTTTATCTTCTGTGTCCCTTTTGTTATCATGTCCCCGTCTGGGCAGATTTAGGTTAGACTTAAGTTCGTTTGTGCGTTTAGTTTCAACCGCTCCATCGGTATCGGAGTTACTATCTCTGACACGATTCTTAAATACTATTATCATACCATTTGCTACTAGTCCATCTGCATCAGAATAACCTTCAGTTTATGGTACATGTTCCTTCCTCTGACTTCATCTGATCCCTCTCGATTCTTGACTTCAGCCAGTTTTCTGTAGCTCTTTCCCTCTCCTCTCTCGCCTTGTCACCCTTGAAATATACTCACGTGAAGCTCTGCCTTCTGTCCAGTTTGTATGGCTCTCTCAGCACCCGTAGACCACAGACTTCCACGTCAAATGATACCCCAGTAGCTCCTCGCCCTTGTCATGTCAACATGCTTTCTCTCCCGTATTTCCTTATTCCTCTCTCAACCTAACTTTCCGAAAGGATCTGGGCATCCATACAACGTAGTATTAACTTAGATGTTACAAACTCATCAAACCAACACCGAGAATCAAGAAAAGAAACAACTTTCGTGCTATTATTAATTTTGGGAATACATTTCCACAAGTACATAGTCAGTTTGCAGTTCCCAAACGTATGACTTCAACGTTTAATTACGGCAGCACTTTTCAGAAGGTGGTATGAGACACTGACACTAACGTTAGGGAGAATGAGAATTTATTTATGAAAGTGTAAGACTTTTTTGTTAGATATATCTCTGCATCTGTTACTGTTAACCATTATGATGGCAGTAAATTGTCACGACCGAATAATGAACATAATTTAAGGAATTTTCATTAGGTTGGTCGTCTTGTATTGATTTTTACTTGTTTCATGTAACTGGTTACCGAAGGAATGCTTTAAGTAATCTCTGTATGTGCAAGTAGTAACGTTATCGAGATATATAATTTTCAGAGGAAAGTGATTTCTGTTCTCGGGTTCAATTCTATCCCAGCTATATTAGAGGTGGTCGCTGCCGAGGATGGTCGTTGGCGAGGATGGTCGCTAGCATGTGTGGTTTGCTGGCGGTACAACTGCGTCGTACCGCACGTTGTATAATGGCAGTTTGTTTGAAGTGTTCATCTGTGAAAAAGAAGGAATGTTGACTAATTATGTTAACAACTGATTCACATGCCATTTTGGATTGTTGAATTGTATAGGAGTCTTATTTGGAATATCTAAGCAGCTGAAGTTGAGGTGTGTCACAGAGTTATTCACTTAGTCTATTATCATGAAAGTAGTGTGAATGTGTTGTAGATATTGACTGGCATTGATAGTTAGTAGTAAAATGTTACTTCATGGATACTTAATACAATTAGAGGATTCTAAGAAGAGAATTTTAGTGGATGTACACTTACTAGAGTAAAATTTTACAATACGGACTCGCGTTTTCAGGATAATAAAACTTAACGAAATTGGTCCCGTTGGATTCTGTACAGTGCATAAAGTTCATTTAGAGTGTGAAATTTTAAGGTTAGCTCCTCCAACGCCGTCAATTTAAAGTTCTCATAAAGTGGGAAAGGATTTGTAGCTGAGGGAAATTGTGTGGAAAAAATAGTAAAACGAATAATTGAGATTGTTCATACAAATAGTAAACGAACAGTTGGGACACTTATGGCGTTCTGATTTCGCTTTATGATGTCCTTGCGCTATGTGTGAGCACATAAGGAAAGTGATGATTCTGCGGACAGCTAAAAAACATTCGCCTGACACTTGTATGGATTTTATAGAGCTTCAGTAGATTTCAGTGTCAATATACGAAGTGAATGAAGCTGTGATGACTAGAAAGATGTAATTTTCTTTAATATTTCTGTATTTCACTGAATGCCACCATGCGTCATAACATTTGAATCCTTCCAAATGTGAGTTGTACATATATGTTGTGTGAGTGTAAGCGCAGACAGGTGCGCTTGGTTAAACTGAGTTGGCAACAGTGTCGAATAGAGAGTATGATGTGGTAACATCATACAATATTTTTGTACTCTTTTATATAGGAATGATTAAGAACTAATTATTGTGAAGCTGTACAAGGATGCTGAATTATGTAATAGAAGATGTAAACATACCCCTTCTGTCTCAAATGCTCGCCTCGGGTACATATCGAGACGCCAGCTTTGTCCACCGCGATACCCAAGCTTGGCTGGAGGCTGGTTTCATATTTAGCTCCCTATTCTGCTTGAATATGGGATAGTCATCACCGTTAGACTTAACCTGAGTGTTTTGAGATGGCTGGTACCTGGTTTGGTACAGGAGTCCACAGCAATTGGTACGTAAAATGGACGTTATAAAATATGATACCTCAGTAGTTTTGTTTACAACTGCTTTTTACTGAAATACTCTCATATTATACAGGATACGTCATTATTAACAAGTTGTTTGTATGAAATTCTACTTTTATTGTGATATTATGTAAACTTAGAGAAACAACTAATCCGTGGAAGCAGAAATTAAGAAGTGGAATAAAGAAAGACTGCTGATCGGCAGTTTCTACTGTCCTGTGGTGATTGGATGCAGTGAGGGCGCCTATAGGGGATAATGATGAATTTGAAAATCTTGAACAGGTGAAGGTATCTATGAGTGGGCGTGTGATTTACATGATTTATGAAGTTTAGCTGACTCAATGGACAGCGATTTATTCTTTATAACATAAGATATGATTGTATTTGCTTTAGTTTGATAGGAGCTAGAGTGCTCCTATGGTGGGGAGTATGTTAAGAATTTTACCTTACTACTAAGTATTTTGTAGTGACCCGCAAGTCGGCCACTAGTTTTGTTCAGTTTTCCCTCCAGTTCTCAGTTTTCTTTGATTTACTGTCAAAACCTTGATCGTTATTATTATTTCTTTTCCTGTCTTGTATTGGAAAAATTTAAGTAAAGGTATTGGTATAGATTTATTACGTTGCTTTATGCATTTATTAAGGTTTGAGCAAAACGGCACTAGTTTTCTAAAGTTTGACTTTTTGAATGATTGGTTGTACGAGAATACAACTTAGAGAATATGGCTGCCTTTGTTTACCTATTCCTACGTCCTCCTCTATTTTAGCCAAAGTTTCGGCTTAGTTTCTACACAGTACTCGTGTTCGTTGCAGGATGTAGCAGGTCAGTGGTTTATTGGTTTGAACAAATTGGGCTCGAACTATTTACGTAAATTGTATAAAAATGTATAATTTGGTAAATATTTAGATAACCAGTCTCGGTTATTCTTTTGATATTTTGTGAGAAAAATTACAAGTATTTGTGCTCGTTCATATGTGTCACACGGACTTTGACGAACAATATTGCAAACTCTAAGTAAGAAATGTTTACCGTAGGTCGTATAAGGAAAGAGGTTACTCGTGTCTTTGACTTGAACCACTTTCAAGAGATATTTGTTATATATGCGTATGGGATTATCTGGTTTCATTTTTGTTTTATTCTGAATATGCATACTTCAGAAAGGAGGCCAACACACTCCATTTTTATTCATGGATCTGTTACTGTTTCCTTACGAGCTCCTTTTTATAAATGTCCTTCACAATACAAATAACTTTTGAAGAAAATGTATATTTTTCTTAGTTCGGAATATTTTTCCTCTTTTTCAGATATGTTTTGTATTCAATATTTTCATGTGAGGTTCGTCTTCGTGATACTCGAACGTTTCTGTTCATTCATCCTAGAATTCCACCCGTATCAAGGTAAGACCCTTGGATGTATTCTAGGAAACTTTTACTTGTTGAGGCTTTTGATTCTCTTGTGGTGATGTTTTTCTTGTTTCGCTATGCATAAAGGCGCTTTTGTTTGATTTATATATATTTCTTTTCAGTTGATTTCAATCATTCGGTGATGATTTCCCCCACAAATGTCTATCTTTCTGTAGCTGGTTGCTGGTTGGCTAGTAATTTGGGTATTTACGTTGTAACTATATTTTTTAACACTAAGAAAAAGTCCTTTTTCTGACTGATCCTGACGTGGTCTTTCAAAATCATGTAGGACGACATCATCTTATGGAGTGCATAAGCTGATTGCAAACGTTAATACTTTTTTATGTAGATTTATGTAACGGCCAAAGTAAAACAATGAAGTAATCCATCAACGCAGTTTATTCATCGTTATCCACAAAATGTAACATAAGGATGGTATACAGTGTGCGATGCCCACTATTTGTCTTGGTCTCCCATCTTCAAACCAAAATACAAATGGTAGACTGTTTTCACAAGCCGTGATATTTCTTGTTCGTGGTTTAGGCGTTAAGACATTTACGTTGCATAAATCGTCCGGTCCATTGCTGCAAGAGCGTTTGGAAGCCATTTTTCGCTCTGAAAATAACAATTAACGACATAAGATATAACAAACCATTAAATATAACACGCAGGATTTCATGTACAATGGCAAAATTCTGCAGAAGATTGAGGATCTTTAGTTCTCTAAATGAAGACAGAGGACCATACTTTCATAGGCTTTGCATGAACATCTTGTTAAGAGGTGTAGATATGAAGGCTAGTTGGTTGTTTGGGTCCAAGAGGTAAATAGAACATCTGACACATAGCTCGTGTTATATAGTGCAAGAAGAGGATTGCCGGGCACATGGCATAGTCGTCATGTAATGTAGCGGGTTATGATACCATCCTCCCCTGGTTAGGGCTGCGGCAAGTACAAGTTCACAGAATTGTGTCACGCAATCGTAATGTTCTTTGTCTCTCATAAAGTGAATCAGTGTATATCTTCACTCATCCTTGGCATGTTACATTCAGAAGTTAGATTTACAAAGCAGGACGTAATCAGCGCGTGTTAATTAGTTTGCAGGTTCTGTATTATGGGTTTGGATGAGAGACGACTGGTTATCTTAATTCTTTTCTCTCCACGCTCTGCCGATAGGCGTTTGTGTATTCAGTCCATTAACAGATTGCTTGAGTTCGGCAATTGCTACAGTAAATGAACAATATTTCCGTTGCGTGAGATTGTTGTTTAAGCTGATGCGGTTTTTCTTGATTTTTCTTTTTCTTAGATAAAATTAGTTATATGGTCTGATTCACTTAGATCAGTGGCTCTCAAACTTTTCATGAATCCCTCCTTTTGGCTTTCAGGAAATCCTCACTCTATCTCGTCCCCCTTCATATTTTTTCTTTTGATAAATATTACATTTTGTATTATATGTTCTAGTATTTTTGAGGATCGGCTAATTGGTAATTAATGTATCCTTGCATTTCGTGAACATGGATAAAGACAAATAAGATAGATGTATTATCAGTACATAACACGTAGTATGTGTACATGTATTCATTCAATCAACACTTTCTCTCATAGAAGTCAAAGCCAAATCAAACCAAACATTACAAAAGCCACAACACATTTAATCTCGTAACCACACTTAAAAAAGTCGTATTATACAAAGTATGAATAAAAACTTTCAAGACACTGCTCATAATATCTAGTTATTACCTTACAGGATATATAGGATGGTTTGAATCACATTCATTCAATGAGATGGATGCTTCTACCATTCTTTCAGAAATTATAGGTTTCAGGAATAAAAGAACACTGAGCAAGTCGTTTTCTAAGATTCGGTAGATTGCGCTGTTTTGTTTTCAGTACAATGAGAGTTTAAAAGCCAGTTTGACAGAGGTACGTAAGTAGAAGAAAAGAGAATCGTCAAACGAAGTGCTTCTTCGCTAAGTTTTGGGTAGATTGGGAGGTATTTGACCCAGAGCTCTTCCAAACTCATGGTTTCAAAGTTACCCTTTGCTCTCGAGTCGCACATGAAATCGATGGCTGCTTCTTGCAAAGAATCCGGTAACTAGCCCATATCAATGTTAATTGGGTTCCACGCCAATTACCAAACAGAATTTTACAAGATAACATCTGGAATATATCGCATAAATTTCTAAACAACGGAATCCAGATGAGATATGGATTTTTTCTTTGTATTTTTTGTCCAAACCATACTGATCAAAATCTTTCCTGTCAGCTAAGAGTTCAACTGGATTAGAAAACTAGGAAGAGCTCCGGCCGTTTCTAAAGCTGAGTTTTCTCCTTGAAACCTCTGACTACATCATAATGCACAATGATGTTTGCGTTCCTTCCTTGCAGCTGTGAACTGAGGTTGTTGAAAGCCTCAGAAATTTCCGTAAGGTAAGCTAGTGAAAACTAAAATTTTACGACTACAAATGCGTCGTGCAGTTGTTCTTTTTGCTAGATTTATAGAGAAAAAAAAATGCTCTTCACCTTTGCATTCACTGAGCCGACTCAGCATGTTTCCTTTTGAGAGCCAGCGGACTTCCATGTGGAAAGAGCTGCAAAGAGCCTCGGATATGAAGAGATCTTCACAAAATTCATAACTATTATTTGCAAATTCAGTGAATTGCGTAGGTCATATGGAAGGTTGAATTACGTGTGTTTTCTGGAAGAGTCTTAGCAGCAGGTGCTGATCTGAGGATGATGCAAGTCCCAGTTATGGCCCTATTCCTCTTTTGACCGATTTTATGAAACCAGAGCAAAACCCAAGCATCGTTAGGGCACAGCCATTGGAGACGCCGATAAATGTTTCCCATGGAAGATCATTTTCTTAAAAAAAGAAAAAAAAACTTTTGCAAAGATATCGGAAACCTTTGATGTGGTCTCAAGTGCTTTCAAGAAAAGCATTTCTTCTTTCACAGCTCCTTCATCCTCTAATCGAGGGGAAACAAGTAACTAAAAGCTTTGGTTAGCATCAGTGGTTTCGTCGTACTGTATTCCAGAACCTCGGGATTCTTATTTGTATCATGACTTGTTTTTTTAATGTCATCTGCAAGTT
>JAUUDW010617734.1:0-11738 GCA_032361385.1 Panulirus guttatus | reverse complement strand
CATATGTATTTCATGTGTGCATTGTGGATCATCATATATATATATATATATATATATACATACATACTAAGTAGACCCTATTATTTGTATGTTACCGTTGCTGTACAATACATATTTTCCAATTCCTTGGAGGAAGCTATTAGTAATATTTTTATGAACAGCTGTGTAATATGTATACTTATCAGCATAAACATACCAAAGACACACACTCTCATAGTCTTGTGGTCAGGCCTAGACCTATTCTCGCTTAGATTTTTGACAAAATATTTTACAGATTTGTGATTCATTAATCATGTATTAATGATGACGTTTTTGGTGAGCTATGATGGGAATGAAAGCACATTTTTCATATAATAATTAGTTTGATTTATGGTGTAAAGATAAATGATTGGCAAGTTTATCGTGGAGGTGGAAAGTAATCTAAGCGGCGTAATTCTTCCTCTCTCTCTCTCCCTCTCTCTCTCTCTCTCTCTCTCTCTCTCTCTCTCTCTCTCTCCCTCTTTCCCTCCTTCACTGACAAGCCAAATTCATCTTCTCTTCCATATCGTTATTCGTCGTGATGAGGTCCATTACTCACTATGCAGGGGTCAACTCGACCTGCACTTGTATTACGTGACTGGAGGAACCTCTCTGTTTCTTGAACTCTTTGTTCCCACCGTCTCGCCATACTGTACCAGTTACCTGGTCTCTGTCTTTCTGACAGTTGTGCCCTACCTGTCTCTGTCAATAAGTTATCCCTACCAGGTCCCTCTGCCCTCCCTGCGTGGCCTGTCTCAATCTCAATGTCCATGGTAAGAAGTCGAACTATCCCCCTGTATTCTGTACTCTCCCTAACTACCCATACTGCCCCTCCTACCCTCCTGAACACTATACAGTCATCAGATATTCACCCTATTTGACCTAACCTGTAATCTGCTCTCCCTAACTATTTACTCTTCTCCCTCTGATTGGCTACTCCACTCCATTCCCTACATTTGCTTACTTTGGTCGCCCTGACAAACATTCTTCCTTCTGTATAATTGTTCATTAAGTTCTCTTCTTGGTCACTTTGACCTCCCTACCTTGCCACTACCTTCCTCACACATCTGGTCATAAGAACTTTCCTAACTTCCTTCCATGTCTGTCGTCCTACCTGCGCCCCCTACCTGGGCATAGTGCTTGTTCACTGACCATTCTAGAAGTGGACCTCTTCCCCAACACTGTACTAAGCAACTCTCCCAGCCTGTCCTCTCTCTCTCTCTCTCTCTCTCTCTCTCTCTCTCTCTCTCTCTCTCTCTCCCTCACACTCTCTCTCCCCCTCTTTCTCCTGTCCGGTAAGTGAACTATTAAACCATTAACAGATTTAGGGAGAGCCTGTCTAACTAATGGAGGTACAATACACTTGCATGTTGCCGGTGCTCCCCATTACCATAATGTAATACTGGACTTTCTCCCTGCCTAAGGGAATCTAGTCATGTTGTCCTGGAAGTCTCGTCTGACCCGAGGATTGTAATGTAAATTTCCTGTGCTGCTTTTGTTCATAGCCTTAAGTTTAAAATTCTTCCTCCATGACTATTGTTTTCCCACTAAGGTTCGAAACAAATTCATTTATGGCGCTGGGTTGATATGATGGATGTGTGTCTGACTTAGTTGAGACGGCACATGCAAATGAAGCCCTAATCGAGGCCATATCCTTTCCATATCATTTTCAGAAAAGCGAAAGAACAACGCATCTTCACTATACCGGAAGACACTGGGTGTCTCTGCTAGTCACAAGGAATGGCTTGAAAACAATCATACAAGTTTACCTCAGTTTAATGACTTTCTCAGTGCTTGTGATCTTCTTACACCCTCTTGAAAACCTCGTATTCTATCGTACTTTACCACTCACCTCCACCACAGCTTTTATCTCTCGCCCACAACTCTTCCCACAACCACCACACTATTCTAAATTTCCCTCCCTGGAAGATGCCACTCGATAACTTGGAATATATACAACAGGAAATATCTAATATGTTGTTTATGATGTCCAGAGGTTTCACAGCTCAGGACGTTAGGATCATCTGGATAAAGGGAACGATATATGACGCAATGTACTCGGGAACAATGGAAATGGCTTGAACGAAAGAACTGAACGGTGATGGAGGATAAGAGGATGAATTTCAGTACTAAATAAGAAGACATTGGAATTTTAGATGTAGGAATGACTGGAAAAGATAATGTGTGGATATGTGAAAAATCATGAATATTCGCATATGATAATTCTCGAAGTATGTGTAGTATTCAGAGAGGATGATTATCACTTAATTATAGAGAGAAGATAGATAGATAGATAGATAGATAGGTAGATAGATAGATAGAAAGATAGATATAGATAGATACATAGATATATAGATAGATATTAATGCTATGTGAATGGCCATCAAATGCCGTGAGGTTAGTACTGTTAACATTTAAACATTGCCAATAAACATGGCTTATTAATGTTTAACATATCTAATAGAGGTTAGAAGTCTTCCTAGCATTTACTGAACTAATCCTACTTACTATTGATCAACTATAACTATGTCATAACAGGTGTCTAAATTCCTTTCTATTGCCAGTGAACGGACATATTAGATAATGTGGAGGTAGTGATTGAGTACATTTATACACAGATTTATTTACAGCACTGGGAAGTATAGTCCACTCCAGTTATGTATTACCATAATCCTGTACACAGTGTTGTGACAGAGCATTAGCAGTGCGGGGAACAGTGATTTGCTTCGTGAGACGAAAGCGCCCGTGCTTTAGTAGATGCAACAGATCCTGGATCATAACAGTGATGACAAAATGTTTCAACCCGTTCAACATTGCTCAAGTCTGACAGCAGTGAGAGTAGTGGTGCCTTAGCTGCCCTAGCAGTGCCTGACTGGCTCTTAACGGCGAGAGCAGCGATGCCTGAACAGCTCCATCATTTCCTGGCTGTTAGCGACGACAGTATCGGTGCCTGAACAGCTCCAGCAGAAACACGGCGGCTCTGGTGGCCCAGCCGAGGATGAGGATGTAGAAGACGCCCTGGAGGTGCTGGAGGCTAAGGAACATGTTGGTCTGCTGCCCCGCCAACTCCTGTTGCTGCTGATGATAACAGTCTTGTTCCAGTAGGTCATTCGCCTGCACCTATGAGGTACTGATAACATCTTAAGGACGCGGAAAGTATATAAATCATGGCTCACTGCATGTGATGTATTTCCATCAAGTAAGAATAAGATCTTTTAGAAGCTAGATATTTGCCGGAAGTAATTAAAAAAGTCGACAATTAAAGGGCCATTAGCCTGGGAAATAGAAACTAAATTTCTTTCATATTAAGAGAAATGTCTACCAATGCCCGAGGAGTCAGATTAGTTATGAAAATATTATGCGAATGTGGTAATTAGCACACAGGTATTCACCTCACACATAGAGTTAAAAAAAATTTGCTGGTATCTTTCTGGCTCAGTATGACCATTCATTGGAAGGTGTGATCATCAATTACATCACATCTGTTCAAGTAATGTTCACCGGAGTTTCTTGTTACGTGCAAGTGGTACGAGAGCAAGCCTAGTTTTGAAACACTTCCCATCGGTTAGAGGATTCGCCGGGGAGCTATTAATGTACTGCTGGGATGCAAAGGACTCAGTCACCTCGCTGATGTCAGCCTACCCCACAAGCGTACCACGGGGACGTGACTCCATGGTTGAACCCAAACGAGATTTCATCCAGCGACATGTCACGTATTCTCTGTTTAATGTGACGGCTTCACCTCCTGACCCTGGACAGATGGTCGTGGATTGTAAGAGGGTGCAATGGGTGTCTCTGTATGCCAGATATCTAGGACAGTCACGTTCATGGTGCAGATATGTGGATGACATAATAGTAATAGTTCCAAAGGAAACCAACACGGACAAGAAACTGAGAATGCTTAACAATGTCAGTAGAGATATACAGTTTACAGCGGAGGAGGATAATGGGAAATCGTTATTTTCAGATACTGTAATATGATGGTCTAACCAGGATGTAAGGTTCCCTGTGTACCGTAAACTCATCAATAAGAATAAATTTAGTCATTATCTTTCGGCCCGTCACGCATTAACAGTCTGGAGTAATTATTTTAGAGTCAATAAGAATATGCAGTAATGGATACTTGGATGGAAAGAATATAGATATCATCGAGGCGTTCAAGAAGTTGTGTTGCCCTGAAGGATTGTTAATTAGACACAAAAAGAAGGCCAACAGCATGATGGAAAGATGCAGAGGGAATGTTGAGAACACCACAGTGGAAAACAAGAGTTATTTAAGAATCCCCAATTCAAGGGAGGCCCCAGATATGGAGAGATACTTACAAGAGACGGGTATAACATTGCCACTTCGTCAGGGATGAAGATAGGTGATGTGCCGACAGCAAGAAGTGAAAGAAGTATCAGCGAGGATACCGAGCCATTAGGTATGCCATGCACTGGATGTCTGGCCATGTGCTATGGAGATACAAGGTGAAGTATGGCTTAAAGGATTCGAAGCCATGTGTACGATTTCGGGCAAACTCGTGCTGACTCATAATTATCAAAGCTAAACACAACACCTTGGAGGCCTGTGTGTGTATGTTTGTGCGAGGACATGTAGTGTTACTTGTTTCTTTATGAGTATATTTCCATGTATAACAAGAAAGCTAACTCACCATAAGGACCATGAGTTCCATGGAGACGAGGGTAATGGCAGCAAGGACGGCCCGCACCTGAGGCTGGAAGGGTCGGTAGATGTTAACCCACTGCGGAAGTGGCTGCGGCCTCAGCAGGAAGGCACCTAAACCATCATTCCAGTAAAAAGCCGGATACATCAATGTCTCTTAGACGATCTGGTGTTTGATAATAACAAACTGACAGTGAAATTCTTTTCCTTTCCCTGAATAGCACCAAAGAGGCCATCCCAGGAGCCGTTTTCTATTATGCCCCACTTGAGAGCAGGAGACCTTAGTGTTGTCTTGTAAGTAAAATTCATTCTTGACGAGAGAGTGTCCAACATCTCCAGTGAGACTCCCGCTCTGGTGCCGTCAGAGGAAGAGTTTCTCTGGTATAAAAAGGGAGGATCATCAAACCATGTGGCCAGCTCAAACCTGTAGCCGTCAAAGGTCGGATATCGGTCTGTGAATATACTGTCCCACTTACTGTAATGCTGTTTATTCCACTCACCAAGGAACTTTGGAGTGCTTGATGAGAAGGGCTGGAGAGTATATACACCCATTGTATGAGGTCTCCCATGTACCTCATCAGATAGTTCCGTGATTAATGCCAGCTTCTGGACGCTGTTGAACACGTCATGGTTGAGGATACTGGCGTCAGAGTTCGGCGCCAGGCTGAAGAGCAGGAGGTTCCGGGGCTTCCAGTTAAGCCACAGCGACTGGAGGAACTTGGTTGGGTTTGTGAGAAAGAGCACAAGATGGAGCACGGAGGAGCCATGGATGAAGGCCGGCACTTGCTGGTCTGGCCACCACGTCTCGTTGACACCAAGACTTAGAGTCACGTGAGGCGTCTCCTGCACCGCGTCCAGAGCCATTATTTCTTGCTGGACGTCTCATGGGATGACTTCGTCCAGGTGAACCGCCAACGTCCCGCCTTGCAATGGACTTGACAACACTCCTGACACAACCGAGATCTTCCAGTTGTATAATCATCTGAATGTGAGAAATGAAGCTTCTTTCACAGCAGTGAATAGTGCCAACATGCGCATAAAGTAAGATTTCCGGAGCATCTTGAAGGTGAACAAAGTGATGAGCACGAGGGTCAAGTGGGCTGCCCCACCGCCAGCCTGACGCAGGCCCGACTGAAGTCTAAGCTGCTCCCACCCTTTGGCTGTATTGATCATATCAACTGTTTGATCAGCGCTCCTCTCGGCTTAAGTATTCTGTCATTATCTTTCTTTTCTTTATCGAATACATGATAATATCTTATTTTGATTGTTTTGTGTAAATGCAAATGGCCTCTCGTGAATCGTCCTCTGATATCTTCACCACCGACGATGAGATACTCGCCATGGACCATGAAGCAGCTATCTACTGCAATATTGATCCACAGAACGTAATAATACGTTCATAATGTATTGGAACTTATACAGAGAGGTATGTAGGGAACTCATCTCGTGCATAAATTCATCACACAAACTTTGTTGCCATTATTCTAGGGCAGAGGAAACTCCTGACTTGGCATAAGAATATTTCTACCATAAAACAGCTGATAAACTAGCAAATTCTGAACGTAAGAATGTGATTACTTTAGGGATTAAGCTAAAGTTATATGTTACGTGCTTGTCTGACACAGTGATTTAACCGATCCATTTCTTTTACCTTAACTCACATACCCAGATTACAACTCTGCACAGTGGCCACTCGGCATCTACCTACATATGTTTTGGACATGCACACCAAATTATCCCTTAAATAATATGAATGAATAAGATTATACATTCTTCTGATTCATCTAGGATGGGACTTCCTTACAAACATCATCCTAAATTAACCTAGGTGAAAAATATCGTAATGTTTATAAAATCTTTTATATGGATTTGTTATTGACACGGATTCACATACTCATGAAAATCAAATATGAAAATGAGGGTTCCCAATTAACTGGTTCACATACCATGAGGCCTCATGCGATGATCATCTATATAAAATGATTACTCAACAAATCTTATTCGTTCATGAAATGTTCTATGGAATTTTGTTCTGCATATGGTCATGCATTTACAAACCATATGAACGAATATTTGGTATCAAATTGGTCCAATTACAAGGTTCATTATGAGGTTCGTCCTATATGAACCACTTAAACGACGATCTTAAATGTTCATAAAATCTTAGGCGTCTGCAGAAGTCTGGAAACTTTTCATTGAACTGAATCATGTAGAATGAGGCTTAAAATGTGCCCTGGACATGCAGTGCAACGTACATAGATTTGACAGAGTTGTATGCAGATGCCAAAAGACTTCTACTGGTGCATTAAAATTTTGACCGGAACTCGTAACAAATCTCGTAGTACACTTTACTCAAAAAAACTTTACAGAAAATGGTCTATAGGGAAGTGTGAAAACATATACTTTCTAGCAAATTTCCCAAGATGTAATAGAATGAAAAGAAGAAAATCAATCAAATGTAACTAAGCTTGCTGTTAGAAGCCTGAACTTGATTTAATCTGGTCATGCAACTTTACAGAAAAATTTTGGTTTCGTTTCACAGTATAGATGAGATGTTCTATGTGGCAGCACAAAACGATGCAGTATGTACTTACTGGAAAGAGAAAAACACCATGATAACTAGCTCCCCACCTGTCACTATGATCACCACATGATCTTGTAAAAACTACGTCCCTCTACTGCATGATAACTTTGTCTCCACCTGACATTATGATCACCATATAATCTTGCAATACTTAGGTCCTCCAGCGCCATGATAACTTACTCTTATCAACAGACTATCAAAGTATTGTTCTTTACACTCTTATATACTTCTTTTTTCTCTTTTTATCATGACTGGTATTAGCATGGTATGAGTTGCATGGTTGGAAGACCCTAGGATCAAGAACCATATAATCATTGCATACTTGGATATTTATATACCTGCAGACATACATATGCATCTATAGTGGGGATATGCACATATGTAAAATGTCCTTAAGGGTGATTACTTCAACAAAGACTTACGGCTTTTATGATAATACGTAATAGATGATAACCTTCAGCAGGTCCCATATTGTTTACATCAGAACAACACGGGGATCAAAGCTCTCCATGAGAACACCTGGTTTGCGACAAACGAGGGCGTAGTCAATGTGTCACAGGGCAACCATTAGGGGCTGTTGATCAACTGACACTGCAGCAAACAACAGATTATGATCTGCATCGCTGCAGGACCCAGGGTTGTGTTGAGGTGATGGCCACCAGCACATTATGACCTGCACCGCTGGAGGATTCAGGGTTATGTTGTGTTTAGTTTGGTGACCAGCACCATATTATGACCGGCACCGCTGTAGGACCCACAGTTGTGCTGGGTGGTGACCAGCAACATATAATGACCCGCATATTTGAGGACCCAGGGTTGTGTTGTGTTGAGGTGGTAACCAGCAGTATATTATGACCTGCAACCTTGGGTGACTCATAGTTGTATTCTAATAAAATCTATTACGTTACAAAGGATAATACATGTGGCCTGTGAGTGGCTACCCAGTTGCCACAAGCATATGGCATATAACAAGAGGGCGTGGCTATCCATCAAACTAGTGGGAGCGTTTTCACTTTTGTACATACACCAGTATATCTTAATTTGTTCATATCATTTATATCATGGTGGGTTTTACTCTTCTCCTCTGCACAGGGACTTACCTTCCAGGAATATGTTAAGAATACAGAACTATACATAATTAAAGCTTCATGCATGTTAGCTCTCTTTCCCTGGAACTTACGCTCCCGTCACGTACCATTTACGATCTGCGAAGTCTATCACCTTTCATGGAACGAAGCATGTGCCAGCCACATAGATAAATTTAAATGGTATTCGCAGCAATTATTTTACTTTTAATTATGGATATGATTAACGATGCCATTATAACTGACCGAATTTTGTGGTAAGAATCAATGGGACATGGAGAGAGTGGGACTGTGGTACGTCAGTTACTCAACAGCCAGTAGTGAGAGTGGTCGTCTACCTCTTGATCCTTGCATAAATTTCTTTATTTCCCTGTACTCGGCATGGGCAAAAGAACAAATATTTCACCTTTGATTCTACTTTTTCTTACTCTGTATATAGAGCCCGTCTAACGATGGAGCAAATACAAGAGAGACAAGTAGCGGTTCTGTCAGAAGTGTTGATGGGACCGTTGCGAGGCGGGACGTTGGTGATTCACCTGGACGATGCCATCTCAAGAGACGTCCAGCATGCAATAATGGCTCTGGACGAGGTGCAAGAGACGCATCACGTGATTCTAGTCTTGGTGTCAACGAGACATGGTGGCCAGACCAGCAAGTGCCAGCCTTCATCCATGGCTCCCCCGTGCTCCATCTTGTGCTCTTCCTCAAAAACCCAACCAAGTTCCTCCAGTCGCTCTGGCTTAATTGGAAGCCCCGGAACCTCCTGCTTTTCAGCCTGGCGCCGACATCTGACGCCAGCATCCTCAAGCATGGCATGTTCAACAGCGACCAGAGGCTGGCATTAATCACGGAACTATCTGATGAGGTACATGGGAGACCTCATACAATGGGTGTATATACTCTCCAGCCCTTCTCATTAAACACTCCAAAGTTCCTTGGTGAGTGGAATAAACAGCATTACAGTAAGTGGGACAGTATATTCACTGACCGATGTCCGGCCTTTGACGGCTACAGGTTTGAGCTGGCCACCCGGTTTGATGATCCTCCCTTTTTATACCAGCGAAACTCTTCCTTTGGCAGCTCTAGAGTGGGATTCTCACTGGAGCTGTTGGACACCCTGTCTTCAAGGATGAATTTTACATACACGACAACACTGAGGTCTCCTGATCTAAAGTGGGGTGCAGTAGAAAACGGCTCTTGGAATGGCCTCTTGGGTGTTATTTAGAGAAAGGAAAAAAATTCACTGTCAGTTATCTATTACAAACACCAGATCGTCGAATGGATGGTTATGGTAACCTCCTGCTGAGGCCGCAGCCGCTGCCGCAGTGGGTTAACATTTACCGACCCTTCCAGCCTCAGGTGTGGGCCGTCCTTGCTTCCACCCTCCTCGCTATCATGGGCCTTTTGACCCTCATGGTGAGTTAGCTCTTTTATTATACATGGACACACATTCACACAAATCAAATTGCAAACAAATGGAAGCAAACAAGTACGTATATGTACACACACACACCCACAGCACGGGCCCGCCCGGGTTCGAGTCCTGGGCGCGACGGTTGGCCCACACCCAACTCGGGTGCTCGTCCTTCCCCCACACCTTGTTGATAAATGGGTTCCTGGCTTGGGCTGTGTGTGTGTGTGTGTGTGTGTAAATACATACATAATAACAGTACTCGTACACACACACAAATGAATATACGGACATGATTATTGTTATAACTATGGATAATCTTAAAAGAGAAACTATATCTAGAAAACTTCTTTTGTAAATGAGAGTCCAGTGTCAGCATTTGATTAACTATATTCTGCTTTCGAAGAAGATGATTCAGCACATTTTCCAAACAAGATAACACACACAAACAAGAGGGAATTACATGACAGTAGCAACCACATCATCGCTAACTCCAACATCAAAGTTTATAGTTATCTTTTATTGGATTGTTCCAATGGTTTTGATGTGGTAATTTACATTACAGTAAAAATCGTACTTGAACCTATATATCGTGAATATTGAAACTGAGGCCACACGAATCAGATCTTCATATGTATTCATTGGAAAGTTTTGATCCTAAGATCACTTTCAGGGAAAAAAGGCAATAGAAAAAAACAACAGTAATTTTTACACCTTTCGGTATATGACTCTGAACCGAAGTGGTTGTCCCCAACTGTACAGGAGCTGGTATGTATGTGGTCAGCCGTTCCTGGGCAGTGTGGTGGCCACCTGGCTGCATCTGCAGCGTGAAGTGTTTGGCCAGAGTGTGCCAGCTCTCCCTCGGGCGCTGTGGCAGAGGATGTTCCTGGGTGTCTGGTACCTCTACTGCCTCCTCGTCAGCGTCTACTACACAAGCAACCTCACCAGCCCTCCAGCAGCTGGCTGATAGTGACTACAGGTACAGTGTCCACCATCCACACCCTCAAGCAGCTGGCCGATGGTGACTACAGGTACAGTGTCCACCATCCACCCCCCCTTGTAGCTGGCTGATAGTGACTGCAGGTACAATGTTCACCATCCACACCCTCCAGCAGCTGGCCGATAGTGACTACAGGTACAGTGTTCACCATCCACCCCCTCCAGTAGCTGGCTGATAATGACTACAGATATAGTGTCCACCATCCACACGCTACAGGAGCTGGCTGATAGTGAGTGTAAGTTAGATAATGCCTTGTGTTCGATATGAAGAACTTAATAGAGTTAGTCTTCCAAGTTCGACATCTAATGGAGGATACTCTCCAGGGTACAACAGAAACATCAGGTTGCAATCCTGTCACATTTTCACCCAATATCTAACTTGCTGTGCGATAAAAGCTCAAATGTATCTTGCCAGGGCTTCCATGATCCTAGCAACTTGGATGATCTTATCAGCTGCACTTGAACTTTCAATGTCACTTACATACACACCACAGAACAAGTTAGACATCGGGTGAACATTTATTGGTCTAGAGAAGGTTGAGGTATACCAGACTGGACAGTTACTTCTGGAATACGACATCACCGTAAAGTTAAGTTGTAAGATTACCCGGCAGGCCTGCCAAGGCTTACACGAGGAAATGTATAATGATTTACAAAAACCTGCATGAAAGCTTACTGATAAGCTGTTACATGGATACCTGGTACCTTGTCTTGTGGGTCATAAGTAACTTTTAAATGCTTTTCATATCACAAATGAAATTTATATCAGAAGTTGTACCTATGTATAAGAAACTGATACTTCAAACTTTGAAGTTAAAAGAATATGTGCATTTCTTATTTGAACGTAAACAAAAAAAAAAGAAGAATAAATGTTATAGAAATAATAATACTACTACTACTAATAATAATAATGATAATAATGATAATAATAATAATAATGATAATAATTATAATTATAATTTTCATTCTTATTCAT
>JAUUDW010617513.1:0-10317 GCA_032361385.1 Panulirus guttatus | reverse complement strand
GTTACATCATAATGAGACATGGTAACCCCATTATGAGAGGCATGGTGACTTCATCCTAAAATTCATAGTAATCTTTTAAAATGAGTGGTAACCTCACCATCAGAGGCATGATGACCTTGATGAAAGGAACTGTGACCTCATTATCAAAGGTATGGTAACTTTATCATCAGAGGTATGGTAACCTTACAGAGAAAGTAAAGTATGATGAATTCACTATCAAAGGTTTGGTAGCTGCTGTCAGACTAAATGACCTAATAATTAATTAAATAAGCCACCTCATTTCTAAAGGCACTGTGATCTTACAGTGAAAGATAATATGACTCTCAGAGGCACTGTGACTTCATATGAGAGAGAAGAATTACAGTGAAAAATGCAGTACCTTCATAATGAATTACAATCTCAAAATGAATGGCAAGATAACCTCACAATAAAATATCTGGGGACATGAGAATGAAAAGCATGTACTATGCTTAAGTGTGCAACTTAGGAAAGGTGAAATTATTGTTGTAATTACATCAAAGCATAATTTCAGGACCCAGCGGTCTCAAAAGAATATTTCAACCCCAGTGTTTTATTCAGAGTGGAAAATGTTACCTACATGTAGATTTTAAGGGATATCTAGTTTTAAATAAAAATGACAAAAATTCTAGGTATTTTCAGGCTAAAATCAAGGCTTTAGGCAGATTTTGATTACCACAGCAACCCTGTAAGCATGATTTTAACAGTGCTAAGTTCGGAATGACAAAAGCCAGGATCCACACGGAAGTGGCAAATCTAGGAAAGCCAGGTCCACTAAGAGTATCATCTGCAATCAACTATCTCAACTTTGCTTTACCTTGGTGGTGATGAGCACTGAGGTCAGCCTCCATCTCAAGTAAGAGGTGATCTTCTGCATCACGGTCCTGGTCCTCAAGCATGAATTTAAGGTAGTCAAACCCTGGTAAGCGAGGCTCCCATTCCCGTCCTGGTAGTTTAACTAGAGAAAAATTTATTATGGTACCTCTTCATTATATGACCCACAAATTATGTATGGTAACTGGGTCTAACATGTTCATGTAATACAGTATTGTATACAGTGTTACAAAATGAAGAGTGGTACAAGTTGTTTGGGGAAGTAAGAACCAGAGACAAAAAAAAATCCAAAAATACTTTTCCATATTCAGAACAGTCATATACAATGCCCTTAAGACCAATCACTGACAACTGTGCAAAGCCTTTAGGGGTCTTCACCCTAACAGCCCACGCAAATGTCTTCAATATGAATAATGAATATAATGATTTTTTTTATTATAACTGCTGACTTTTCCCAATTTTACAAAGTGGAAACAGAAAACTAATCCCCAGAGAAAAAGACATTATTACTTCACACTTTGTTCTGTTCCTACAATTAGAAAGTGATGATACATGAGGGGGTCAGACTACCAGTCCCCTGTTCCTCCCATTTTAGACTCCTTTTACAAACACAGGATAAGTGTAACATCCTTTGTCCTCTACCCAGGGGAACAATGATAATAATAATAATGATACATTTCTCCCCTATCCCTGGGGATAGGGGAGAAAGAATACTGCCTACGTTTTTCCTGTGTGTCGTAGAAATTGACAAAAGGGGTGGGAGCAGGTGGCTGGAAATCCTCCCTTCCTGTATGACTTTCCAAGTGAAGGAACAGAGCAAGGAGCCAAGTCAGAAATTATCCCTCTACGGCTCAGTCATCTGTTCTTGATGCTACCTTGCTCACATGGGAAATGGGGAAAAAAAAATTTCATATTTGCTCACCATTAGCAAAACAGCACCAGGAACAGACAAAACAATGGCCTCATTTGCTCACATCTTTCTAGCTGTTATGTATGATGCATCAAAATCAGTAACCCCCACATGCTGCCAAACCCCACAGACCAATTCCATGCTTTTACCTGACTGCTTCATTTGCTGTGGTACAGCCCACTGACAAGCACATTTGCTCCACTCCCCATACCATACAATACAATACTGCTCCAATCTAATCTGTTCTATGAACATCTCTCACCTTCCCAAATCTTCAGGCTCCAGCAACTCAAACTCTCACACTATCTTCCCATCTCTCTGCTTACTCTTCCCCTCCCTCCAATTCTGCCATGAAGAGTCATTTTTTTCACTCATTCTCTCCATATGCACACCTTGGGTAGCTTTCTCAGACTGTGCTTACTGCTACAGCTCACTCTGACACTGTTATTCCTTACAAAATCAGCCCTCCTCACAGAAAATATCCTCAGGCATTTTATGTCCAACACATTGAACCTCTTCCATTATATATATTCATGGCCTAAGACTTGCAACCATACAACACTGATTGGACTCCTATATGACTACTATACTTTCAAAAATATCCACCTTTGTCTTATAAGAAAATGTTCTCTACCCCACACAAAGGAGCAATTTTCTTGTTTAGAGATGTTACCAGTCCACATCCAAGAGGCTACTCTTCTCTCCCAAACCATGTGAGCTGATGGTTATTCTAAAGAACAATGTAATGCACTGAATTACTAACATCTTTCCCTATTCCTTTCATCTTTCTAACTTTATCTTTAAATGAGTCTACAACACTTGAGGAGCCCAAATCAATTACGTTGTCAATTAACAGGGCAACAACGAAGGCATACTTCTGACTGTGTCATGTCAGAAAAAAAACGAAGAAATACTTTTGGCTGTCGTCAGAAAAAAGTGTGTGTACACGGAGGGAAAACCAGTGGATGTATGAAAATGTGAAAGGAGAAAGCAATAAACTGACATGACATCTTGGTCTGTCCAAGTAGTCTCTTGCTATTTTTTTTTTTTCAGTGAAATAGCCAAGGTAAATTTTACAAGCTGGATCATTAGAAAGCTTTGGACATAACCATTCACGCCTCTAAGGAAAAAATATTAATCTTGCATCAAAGACAGTTTCATTAGAAGTATTGTTAATAACAGGCATTACATTTTAAGTTATTGGAGAAGTGCGGAAAATGATTACCAAAATAAATCATGTGGAAATGATTTGAGTAACAATAAGATAAAGAAGATTTCATTCAATCAGATAATACAACAAATCTGCATGATCAAAGTGTTGCGATAAAACTTAAAAGGAAATATTATCCAACAAAATTTTAGACATGAGTACACTTGACAAAGGGGAGAAGAGCACTTACTGGAAGGCTGAAGGTGTCCACCTCTGAGTTTGTTTAGCCAATCTTTTACAGCAGACTTTGAGGGGTCCCTCCCTGTAAAGACATGAACTATGCCTTCTCTCTGACTCACGCCCACCAGGGACCACACTTCCGGAGATAAACCATACACCGGAAGTAACTCAATTGCCAGAGGGTCATCACTAGGCGAGAATTAATTTATTCTTATCACTCCTGCTACATATCTAATAAAAATCCTTCAAAATATTATCTCAGCCATGCATATTTTTCACTATTCTAAATATCTTCAAAAAGAAATTTAAATAAGTCAAGCCTTGGAGATCCGAAGAAACTGTAAAGAAATTATACGTAAATCAGCTCTTGTAACAGTGACCACTAACCATAGCAACCATGAAAAAACAAATCCAGGCTCTGAAAATTCAGCTGCTAATTGACCAATGATGGTCCATATGTCATCTTCACTATTTATGTGGTTGACACCTTTACTGATTTTATTTGGTCTCCTCTCTTCTTGAGCTTGATGTTGTGACGTTCGTTTTCTTGATTCAAACTCCTTCCCACCTGAGCTTGGCAGAGAGGAGTTGGCTGGCAAGAACAGAATGATGAGGTTTTGGTTGGAAACTGGGAAGTGTTCCTCATCTTTTTCCACTCCTGCTAGCAAAGCTGAGTATCGCTCTGGGTCCAGTGGAGCCTGTCACATTAAGAGATTTATCAAGTTGCATTCCACTAAACTCTTAATCATTCAAAATACCTGATTGTGAAGGAAATGTATGTAACAACTTCTAAAACCTGTCTTACTTAGAAAGGTATACAGGGTGATCAATCGCATGAAGATAAAATCTGGTTGGTCAGTAATGAAATTTGAGAATTACCACAAAAGCATTTCCTATTTCCCGTTTTTGTTGTTGGGAAAAGCATAATAAAGACCATCTCTGACTCTTATTTTCAATTATAAATGAGAGGACATTACTAATAGAACTATGGGTCCTGTTCATGAGTTCTTGTCCAAGGAGAATGGAATCACATTTACGGAATCTTCATCTTGTCACATACTCAAAACATGCAGTTATCCATACCATAATTAAATACAATACTTGTAAATTACATTCAAAGGGTCCCATTTCTTACTTTCCTTTACATGATCAAAATTCTTTTAACATTCTAATGCTCCCTGCATTCATATTTATTCACAACTTTTCCCACATATCCACCACTCTATTTCTATACGTTTTCTGAGTCCATTCTGATTTTTTTTTTTTGTTGCCAAAGCTGCACCCTGCAGTGAATGGGTTAAAAGAAAAAGGGTCAACATTTGCTCTCCTCCCTTCTCTTGATAATGATCCTTCTCTCATCAAGTTCCTAAGTACTGTCTCAAGCTGCCTGTTGAATATTTATGAACGCTCAAATATATAAAGGCCTTGCATCTTGTATAGATCTGAATCCTTTATTGTCTTATATATTTATTTATATATTTATTTTCTAATGTTAGCTGAGACAGCATGGAAAACTGAGGCCCTCATCATGGCCATCTTATTAATGTTACAATTATATATAGGGGAAAAAGAATTCTCCCTCCATATTTCCTGTGTGTCACAGAAGGTGATTAAAAGGGGGAGGGAGTGCCCCCCCCTAATCTTTGTATTTTAATTTCTGAAAGCAGGAACAGATGAAGGAGCTAGGCAGGGAGTGCTCATCCTTCTCTAAGGCTCAGACTGGGCTGCCTACATGTGTGTGGATGTAACCAAGCTGAAAAGAGAGGAGAGATAGGTAGTACGTTTGAGGAAACTTGGATGCTCTGGCTTTGCGTGAAACAAACTTCAAGGGTATAGGGGAAGAATGGTTTGGAAATGTCTTAGGAATAAGTCAGGGGTTGGTGAGAAGGCAAGAACAATGAAAAGAGTAGCACTACTCCTGAAGTAGGAGTTGTGGTAGTATGTGATAGAGTGTAAGGAAGTAAATTCTAGACTGATGTTGGTAAAACTGAAAGTGGAATGTGAGATTTGGGAGATTATTAGTGCTTATGTACTTGGCCATGAATAGAAAGATCATGAGGCAAATGTTTTGGGAGCAGCTGAGTGAGTGTGTCAGCAGTTTCGTTGTAAGAGACCAGGTATTAGTGATGGGTGATTTAAATGCAAAGGCGCATAATGTGGCAGTTGAGGGTATAACTGGGGCAGATGGGGTTTTCAGTGTTATGAATGGAAATGGTGAAGAGATTGTGGAGTTATGTGTTGAAGAAGGACTGGTGATTGGAAATACCTAGTTTAAAAAGAGGGACGCACACAAGTATATGAATGTAAGTAGGAGAGATGGTTAAAGCATTATCGGATTACATATTAATTGATAGGCGTGTAAAAGAGAGACTTTTGGATGTAAATGTGCTGAGAGGGGCAGGTGGTGGGATGCCTGATCACTATCTTGTGGAGGCGAGAGTCAAGATTTGTAGAGGTTTTTGAAAAAGAGCAAACAATGTCATGGAGAAAAGAGTGGTGAGAGTAAAAGGGCTTTGAAAAGAGACTTGCATGAAGAAATACCAGGAGACGGTGTAAATGGCAAAAGGTGAGAGTAAATGAAGTGAGGGGAATGGGTAAGGAATGGGAGGTACTTGGGGAAACAGTGATGGCATGTGCAAGAGATGGATGTGGCATGCAAAAGTTGGGATATGGCCAGATTAGAAAGGGTAGTGAGTGGTGGGATGTGGAAGTAAAGTTGCTAGTGAAAGAGAAAAGAGAGGTGTTTTGGCAGTACTAACATACTTACAGAGAGGGAATGCAAATGACTGGGGATGTATAAGAGAAAACAGCAGGAGATCAAGAGGAAGGTGCAGGGGTTGAAAAAGTGAGCTAATGAGAGTAGGGGTGAGCAAGTATCAGTAAACTTCAGGGAGAATGAGAAGATATTTTAGGAGTAGGTAAATACTGTGCAAAAGACGAGAGCATTTGGGAATATCGGTGATGGAGGCAAAAGGGGAAAAGAAAACAGATAGTGATGAAGTGAGGAGGGGATGGAGTGAGTAGTGTGAAGGACTGTTAAATGTGTTTGATGACAGAGTGGCAGATGTATGGTGTTTTGGTCGGAGTTGTATAAGAAGTGGGAGATTTTGGTGAAGAATGAAGAGTTGGTGAAAGCCTTGCATAAGATGAAATATGGCATGATGACTAGAGCGGATAGTATTGCTAATGAATTTATCAAAAAAAGGGGTGCCTCTGTTGTTGATTGGTTGGTAAAGATTTTCAATGTATGTATGGATCAGGGTGAGGTGCCTGGGTATTGATGGAATGCATGTATAGTGCCTGCTGAATGACTTGGTCTTGTAGCACCAGATTTCCACATCTCTAAATATTGCAGTAACAGCAAAATATACTGCCAAGTTATTCAATCTAGTTCATCCACCAAACAATCTCATCTTTCAGCAAGTAAGAGTTTTAAGTCTAGGATACAAGACATCTACAATAAACACATAATTACTCTGTCAGATAATGGTTTAAGTTACTTATAATTTACAAAAAAGGACAAACATATCTTTTAAACAAGAAATATATCTTTACTGTACTATATATCAGGGCTTTGTAAAAGCATTCCTTATAAATATCAAATATGAGCACAATTTAATGAAATACATTTGAAAAGTAACTGTTAAATTGCCAAAAGGTGTACCTCTCATGCAGGCAGTCATATTTCATGCACGGTAGTTAAATATATCCTAGTAAGAGTGGATTCGTCTAGTTTTTCATGATTAGATAGATACCAGTACCTAACACCCTCACGCACCATGACGTGATTGTTGTGTCAATCTCTATGGTCTCATCCAATTTGCACATGACGACTAACACACTGCTTAAAAGGAAAAATTCACCTAAAATTGAGTAATTCGAGTTGACAAGTAAAATTCAGACATGTCATATCTCAAAGCCTGCTCTCTCATGGCTGTCAAAGTCTACCAAAATATATGGCAACCCTATGTACTGCATGTCACAAGTGCATCAGTTACCTCCAAGCAGCCATACCATAGCTATTGAAAAATTTTCCCTAGTCCCTCTCACAAGCTACTGCCCTCCACGTTAGTAATATTCACCTGTAAAACTCTTTGTAAAGTGTTCATAGTTCACTGAAGTATTTCACAATATTTCACTAGTTCAAACTTGTAACCATCATTTGTGTGTGAACTGCTGTTGCATCTTGCAATAAATGCCCCTCAGTACATAAGAGAAATGTCTTACACCTTAATAAAAGTGATGTGAAGTGTTATAGAGTTGTTTTATAAGTATTTTGTCATATTTCAAAATATATTAGCCCTGCTACATGCAGGCATATGGCCAGCATCTGGCCACTGCTTGATGATGAAGAACGTGATGATGCCTTAGTGCAGTATGAATCAAACCCTAAGTGTGAAACAGACAACCTCGAATCTGATGGCAGCAACTATGTGCCCCAGTCCATTCTGTGGGCTTCTGGTCACTGTTAAGGAGACCCTGGAGATATTGCAAGGCAAACAAGCAGTACCCTGCAACATGACTTCCGTGTTCCCTCTTCTTCCCACACAAGCAAAGTGGTGCACAGCAAATGTACTAGGTGCAACTATCTACTCTTTCGCACACCATCACCAATGCCCACCCTACTGCACTCTGTGCAACTCCCTCAAGCACCTAACAATCACACCAGAAGCTAAGAGTGTTACGAAAAATGGTTTTATTTTACTAGTTTAATACTTCCAGTATGTTGTATAACTACACTACATGGGGATCGATTCTTTTTCTAAAATCTTCTGAAACCAAACCATACTGGTTAGTAACCATAACACACCTATACATTTATACTAACCAGTGGAATAAAAAATGAAAAAAATATAAAAGTACTGGCAAAAACTAGAGTGAACAATTTTGAAAAAAATTCTTGATTTTACATATTTTTTTGATTTATCAGTCAGCCTATGTATTGCTCAGGTCAAATTTCCAATTTCACCAATATAAAGCTTTAAATTGTCCATATTTTTTATTTAACACTTATTGTTGCCAAAAAACTGATCCAAAGAAAAATAAATGTACTACGATACAAATAATCCCATGTGCTAAAGGTGATACATAAGGGTGTTAAGTTTTAGGTACCCGAGGAAAAATTTTTCAACCTGTTTTATGACCAAAAGATACAGTAAGAAGTGAAGCAAAGAACACTGACTTATGAGAGTGAAGCAATGGAAGCAGTGAACAGGATAGGAGAAACTAACCAGGACTGGGAGTGATGCATGGGATACAAAGCGAGTGATAATTCCAGGTTTGTCAACTTCTTTGTTCAGTACTCGGCGGGGCTGGAATTTGTCCCCAGGCTTTGATACCACCACACATCCACGGTTTGTTTCACATCTTTACAGAAATCACAGACAAGAAAGACAATGCTTTAATTTTTTTCTATCAAACATCAAAATGACCACATGCAAGAATATCCATAACCACTTACTCATAACAAAATGAACATTAATTCAGTAAAACAGAAAAAGGGCAAAATTTACAGATATCTCATCAATGGTTGATAGAGGATATATATGAGATACAAATGCCGAAATCATTTCAAAAAATTATTCAAAGTCCTGCTCTTTGAAATGAATAAGAGCATCAATGCCAATAAAAGTCAGGGAACTCAAGCTTACTTTTTCACACTTTCTTGAAAAAGATTTGATATGATTTTGTGGAATTAATAAAGCACTTGAACAGGGTGGTTATTAGAAGCATCTTTGCACAAAAAATATCTGAAAACTTAAAAGTAATTCACAGAGAAATATATATTTTGGCCTCCTTTAAAAGACACTTAACAGCCTGAAACCATCTATTCAAAATTATGCATTTTAGCTTCCTTTAAAATATACATTGTTCCATTTCCATTTTTTTTGTTACAAATTTTGATATTTTCAAGATGCTAGAGGAATTCTCTACAAAGTTCAAACAACTGTGCATTTGGAGGAAGGAATGCCTTCTACTCGTAGCTGTTGTACCAGAATTCTTATATGTTTAAGCCCATTCTTCAAAGCCTCCCAGATTAGCCTTTATCAGTTGGTAGGTTTTTCGGGTAACATCCTCACTAGGAAATTAATGCCACAGCTGTGACTGACCATGCCTATGGACAGTTTACAGCTCGAGTCAAAAGATCCAAGGATGGTCTGTCGCAGAGTCCCCTAAACATAACTTCTGACTACTTGAGATGCATCTTTCCTTACTGACCCCCAAGAAAATTATTATTTCCAGTTCTCTGGAACCAGTCCTTTCATCTATATATCTGCTTATGTCTCTGACACCTGTTCCTTCATAGAACTCCCTCAAGTCTCCATATCTATTGAATTCTAGGGCCACTTTTTAGCCTTTATTGGCGCACCCTTAACAGGCCACTGCCGTGTTTCCAGAGGCTCCTACTTAATGTTCCGTGAACTACTACTACCTAAAGTGTCTACCTAATGCTCCAACCTACTACTTCTGCCTCATGCTCCTACCTGCTACTTCTACCTTATGTTCCTAAACAATACTTCTATCAATTGCTTCTCCCATTCTGTCAAAAGGCAAGGGTGAACAAACAGCATTCATTGCAGGAAAATCTAAAATGACGAAGAATAAGTTGTGTGATAAAGTGTTCTAAAGTGTTGTGTGTGACATGGAGAAATTGTATGCTTGTGTTAAGAATGCTTGCAGTCCACGTACGGGTGAGACAGAAAGAAAAGACATTTATTTGGGTCACAAGAGTACAACCTGACAACCACTGAAGTGCTGGCTCACTATGCAGCCATCACTAACTCTTCCGATACCAAGGTGGGTAGTACCAGAGATGGTGGCTGCTTACCAAATACGACCTACCTCTCCTTTCATCTTGTGCCATTTTTTTGGCTATGTTTAATATACAAGCATCCTTTCAGTAATTGCCTTTGGAGTTAAAAAGAACCATATTGTAAAACCTTTTAACTTCAAAGGACTTCCTTTGACTTTTTTTTTCTTTATGTTAGCTGAGACGGCATGGGCAGCTGAGGCCCTAATCAAGGCCATCCCATTAACACTATATATATATATATATATTTTCCAAAAGAAGGAACAGAGAAGGGGGTCAAGTTAGAATTTTTCCTCTAAGGCTCAGTCCTCTGTTCTTAACGCTACCTCGCTAACGCGGGAAAAGGCGGATATG
>JAUUDW010617402.1:0-11742 GCA_032361385.1 Panulirus guttatus | reverse complement strand
GGTATGTATATATATGTACTGTGCATATATGTGCATGTATGTATATATGTGTGTATGTGGGGAGATGGGTCTTTCTTTGTCTGTTTCCTAGTGCTACCTCGCTGACGCGGGAAACAGCGATCATGCATAATATAATAATAAATAATTATATTCAGTTCTATGGACAAGGTAGTTACGAAAGAATCATAACACAAAAACTCAGTGTGCAATATGTAGGTGAAAGCAGCAACTAACTTCATGTATATCTCTGGCAATAGCAAGCATGGCTGTGTAGCAGAATGTGGAGAATGAATACTTAATACTTATTCTTGTAATTACACATTTGGGCATGAGACATACTTACTGAGAAAAGGGTTTCGTGACATATTTGCTTTTATTCTTTATGGCGTAGATGCTACTCTCATCAATGCTATAATGGTGAGTAACTGCTAAAGTAACAGACCCACACTCAAGTTTATTCAATATTTTGAACAGGATAACTTGCAGTAAGAGAATTTGGTGATGCTTAAGCATAGTATTAATTGGTTCATGTGGACAGAAGTGTAGAAATATACAAGTGGCAAACGATGCATCTTTACTCTTTGAATGCTAAAAGAGAACTGACAAGTGGGAGTAATTTAGTTGCCCATACTATATAAAAATCATTACATCAAACCAGGCTGTGTTACGACCCTAATACTTCTGTTGTGTAAGGACTTTTGACAAGCAGAAGCTGGTTTCTGAGTCTGGGAGAGTGTAAACAGAGAAAGTTGAGGGTAAATGTGAAGAACAGCAAAGTTATTAGGTTTAGCTGTGAAAAGAGACAAGTTATTTAGAGAGTGAATTTGAAGGGAAAAAAACTGGAGGAAGTGGAGTGTTTTAGTTACCTGGGAGTGTATATGGTAATGTATGGAACCATGGAAGCTGAGTGAACCATAGAGTGGGTGAGTGGGTAAAGACCTGGGTGCACTGAGGAACATGTGGAAAGAGAGGACACTACTTTAAAGGGTAAAGATGAGTATTTTTGATGGTATGGGAGTCACATTGGTGTTATATAGATGCAAGGCATGTGCCTTAGGTAAAAATGTAAAGAAAAGGAGTGGATGAGTTGGAAATGAAATGTTTAAGGACAATAAGTGGTGTGAGGAAAGTGTACTGAATAAGTAACGATAAGGTAAAAGGGAGGTGTGGTAGCAAGAGGAGCATGTGTGAGAGAGCTGAAGATGGTGTGCTGACAAATGGGTAGGATGAGTAAGGATTGGAGAACTAAGAAGCATAGTGTCAAAAGTGGAGGGAACAAGAAAATGGGGGAAACCAATGATGAGGTGGAAGGATGGAGTGAAAGATGTTTTGATTGTTTTGGGTCTGAACATGGAAGAAGGTGTGAGGTGTGCAAGAAATAGAGTGAACTGGAGCAATATGGTAGACAGGAGATGACATGATGTCATTGGGCTGACCCACAACACAAGAAGCTGTCAGAGAAAACCATGGAAAGGGCTGTAGGGTCTGGCTGCGGATAGGACGCTCTGGTTTTGGTTCATCATACATGACAGTTAGAGAGTGAATGTAAGCAAATGAGGTAATTTCTATGTCTGTTCTTGGTGCTACCTTGCTAACATGGAAAACACTGAACGTGTATAAATGATAAAAGAAAGAAATATAGCATGAACCCAACTGCTATATTGCCCAATCTTGCATTCAGATCCCTTAGTACCGTAACTTGATCCCTTGTATCAAAACTGCTGAAGCACTCACTCAGCTCTTCCAAGCAAGCAATCTTTTCTTCTTCACTTCTGTGACTACCACATGCATAAGCAGTAACAATCACCCACCTCATATACCCTACTTCAAATCTAACCCATATCACTTGAAATTACTTCCTTGTACTCCTCAATAGAGTCCCACTGTTCTTACTTCACTAGAAATCCCACCCTGCCCTTGGCTCTTGCCCACACGCTAACCCAAAACATTCCCAAACCATTCCCTTTCCCTTCAACTTAGTTGCACTCACAGCAAGAAAATTCAGGTTCTTCTTACTGAACATAATACTTATCTCTTCCTCTTCTTATACTGCTTACATCCATGCACATACAGACACCCTAGCCTAAGGCTTCTTTCTTTTGTTCCTATTTTCAGAAAGTGACAAAAAGAGGAGAGGGCTTCCAGGCCCCTACCCTCATCCCTAATAGTAATGTGCTATGATGTAAAAGAGATGCATGGGTACTTTTTTACTTCCCTATCACTAGGGAAAGGGGAGTAAACCCAATATATACATCACTAAAAGAATTTCATATTAATATAGAGCAAGAGAGAAATTATCATGCAAACAGTTGATATACTTCTTGAAGGAGGACCATGGGCTACTAAGGCTTCACAAAAAGGAAGTGATGTGAGTAAAGACTTTTGAATGATCAAAAAAAAGAAAAAAAATAATAATAACATCTGGGGTAAACCATGGAAAGGTCTGTGGGGCCTGGATGTGGATAGGGAACTGTGGTTTCAGTGCATTACATGACACCTAGAGACTGAGTGTGAGCAGATGTGGCCTTTTCTCATGTATTTCCTGGCGCTATCTTGCTGATGCAGGGGGTGGCGATGCTGTTTTCTGTGGGGCAGGGTGGCACCAGGAATGGATGAAAGCAAGGAAGTATGAATATGTACATGAGTATATATGTATATGCATGTGTATGTATATGTATGCATATATGAATATGCTGATATGCATATGTATGTATTGTGCATAAATGTGCATGTATGTATACATGTGTATATATGAATGGATGGGTCATTCTTCGTCTGTTTCCTGGTGCTACCCCACTGATGCAGGAAACAGCGATCAAGTATAATACATAAATAAAAATAATAATAATAAGGACAAAGACTCCTTTCTAACAATTAAAAAGATAATGGACAAAAGATAAAACACATTCTACACAGACTACCTTACCCAAAGCAAGAAATCATTACAAGTTGAATCTGTATGCAAAATCAAAACCTGAGAGGTCATTTAATTTAAAACATTTATATCCCTGATGATCCACACAGTGACTGAAACAAAAGTGAAAACTTCATTTCTATTTTAAGCTGGCAGTTAGGAAGTTTTCTGAATACTTGTATACAGGTATATTATATATTTCAACCTTTCACCCTAAACCCATACCATGATATGATATTTTCTTCATTTTACAAGGAATCTTCAGTTCAGTCTGATGAGAGTGAATGGGTATGACAGCACAAATACTGACAAAAATCATGTGTTCAAAAACAATTCTGATAGATGCTGAAATACATTCAGTAATATGCCCTAAAACACTAACCTGTATGATGGCTAGCACAACAAATCCTATATGACCTGGACTGAGCACCATCGCACAACTGAAGAAATAACGACTCTCCAGCCGAAGCTGTAGGGGAAAATAATTTACTTTTATCATGGGGAATATGTACATACATAACTTACATAATTTTCTACAATTCTGAAAAATTATACCAAGCCTACACTGGATGAGATGAAGACAAGAGTGCTCGTAAGCACCTCTACAAACTGTGGCAGAACAGAAGATTACATAGAAAAACCTCCATAATCTAATGATAGTACCCCATCATCACTAAAAATCAGATATTAAGATAAACCCTTAATGTACAGAAAAATCAACACTCTCCGCACTTTCTAAGAAAGGTAATAATTACCTGTAACACTGACAGATTCCCATTTCTACTGCCCATCATTCAACGAAATTCATTTGTCTGTACTGAGGCAGGGGAAGAGTGAGATAGCAAGCATACCCTTGGATTCTCTTTCATGGCCAAGAAAAGTCTTTAAAAACTAAAAACCTGATAATCATTGGAGGAAATAAAGATTTTCAATAAGTCAACAGGCATACAATACTGGAGAAAGTCACTTACTTGGATTATTGGTTAAGCTAACAGTCTCAATGGAGGTCACTAGTTATGGAGACTATTGCTGTGGCCACCCCCGTGAGGGATTTCCAGTTGGGAACAGGCATCAGAGATATAGACAGATACACTAACAGTCTTCTTTAGCCCATATCAGGATAAGCTATTTACTTCATTGATTGCCATCATAAAAATTATGAAAATTATCGATAAATGCCTCTCCCTTGGTAACAACAGAAAAACAATTCAAGAAAAATTAAATAAATGGACAATGTTTTTGGTATTATCTTTTTTAAATTTGTTCGCTATTTCCCACGTTAGCAAGGTAGCACCAAGAAGAGATGAAGAAAGGCCACATTTGCTTACATCCACTCTATAGCTGTCCTGTGGAATGCACTGAATCCACAGACCCCTATCCAAAACCAGGCCTCACAGACCTTTCCATGGTTTCCCCTTGCTGCTTACATGCCCTGATTTGGTCCACAGACAGCAAGTTGCCCCCTGTTTACATTGTTCCAATTCACTCTATTCTGTGCACATCACTCACCCGATCACTCAAAATCTTTAAAAAAATATATCCTAATTTATCAAAGTTAGCTAACAGTATCCAAATATTCAGAACTAGTACACGAGATTTAACTTTACATAATACTGACTTCACTAATTTAAAACATGATGTATCCTTCCTGCACTTGATATGCATGGTCACATAGTCTAACTTTCAACATCCCTCATATCTGGATACATTAATTTCCTCCAATGTCTAAGGTGTAATCTTCAAGCAGGCCATTACTGTTTTCAAAAGTCCCAATGGAAAATGCTACTGCCTTGGGTTGAAAATGCAAATTAATCTAGAATTCAGAAAGTAGAATTATTCGTAACAATAAGCATTTCTCTAACTGCAGATCACCTTTCATTTAATTCCCATTTGCATGTGGAGGATAATTTGCACAGAGTCTCACAACTCATTCACAGATATTTTCACATTCTATGGTACCACTAGCAAAGTAGCAAAATAGTGTAAACCTACACATATGAGACAAAGAAATATTTTTGGTATGTGTCATGTAAGATCTGCCTTCATCACTAATGTGTCTGATCAAGCTTTAGAGTTACAAAAATCCATAGTCTTAAGGTTTCTACCAACCCCATACATAGTATCTAGGCTATCAGTCAAAGCAGGTAGCTTTTCTTAAAGCCATACTGAGAAAAGCAGAGCTCTACAAGAAATACAAGAACTTGTTTCTATTTTTTTGACATAAAACTATCAATTACATATCAAAAACTTATCAAATAGTCAGTGCCATCTCACATTTTTCTAGCACTAAGCATATCTAAGGGACACAAGGTGGTACAGTATACAATATATAAAAATTACAAACAAAAAAGATTGAAATGACAAATTCTTTTATTTTGCAGCATCTGTGTAATCAAGACTTCATCCTCATGAAGACAAAGAGAGAGCCCATCAAGGAATACCAATCTATTCCCATCAGTGTGAAGAATTGGAAATGAATAGAACTGGCCTGATGATGATATGGCCAACATTCTAAAAAATCTCCATGACTGATGTCATAGTATGGAGCATCTTCTTTGAAGGTGACCACAAGATATTTTTTGAGATAAGCCAATACAATCACTTCTGGAGAAGTAAGCTTTGGAAAAAATTCATGGAGCTCTGTACAATCAAAAGGCACCACTTTGAACTGTCATGTCACTGTATCGATCTTTTTTCTTTTTTTCTCTCTTTCACACTCATCTGCCATTTCTCGCATTAGTAGGTTGTGCCAGGAACAAAGAAAGGCAGCATTTGCTCTCATTCATTCTCTAACTGTCTTGCGCAATGCACCAAAGCCACAGCCCCCTATCCACAACCAGGCCACCAAACATTTTTTCATGGTTTCCCTTGGCCATTTCACATGCCCTGGTTTAGTCCAATGACAGCATGTTGCCCCCTGTAAACCACATCATTCTAATTCACTCTACCTCCTGCACCCCTTTCAAGCTCCTGCATGTTTAGTCAAAATATTCATCATTCCATCCTTCTGTCTCCAATTTCATCTTCCCCTTCTCCTTTTCCCCTCCACTTCTGACACATGTATTCTCTTTGTCAACCTCTCCATACACTCTCTCCATATGTCCACATAATTTCAGCACACCCTCATCAGCTCTCTCAAATACACTCTTCTTATTGACTCACCTTTCTCTTATCCTTTCGTTACTTTCTTGATCAATCCATCTCACATCACATATCACCATCAAATAATTTCAACACACCCAACCTCCTCTGCATATCCTCACCTATAGCCCATGTCTCAAAACCATACAACACTGCTGGGACTCGAGACCTTCAACATATCCATTTTTGCCTTTCCAGATAACAACCTCTCTTTCCACACATTCCTGAATGCTCCAAGAACCTTCACCCCCTCACTCATCCTATGAATCACTTCCATGGTTCCATTCATTGCCATATCTACTTTCAGGTATCTAAAGCATTTCACTTCTCCCAAGATTTCTCCAATCAAACTCATACCACAACTTACCTGTCTGCCTGCCCTGTTAAACCTAGAAACCTCACTCTTATTCACATTTACTGCCAAACCTTCTTTCACACACTCTCCTAACCTCAGACACCAAATTCTGCAGTTTCTCACATGAATCTGTCACCAGTACTGTGTCATCAGCAAACAACAAATAATTCACTTACCAGGACCCTTCACTCCCTACAGACTGCATACTCACACCTCACTCCAATATCCTTGCATCTACCTCCTTTGCCACCCCATACATAAGCATAATAAACAGCTACTGTGACATCACCCCTGCTGCAGACCAACCTTCACTTGGAACCACTAACTCTCCTTTCTTCCTACTCAAACACATGCCTTACAGTCTTGATAAAAAACTTCTCACTGCTTCCAGTAGCTTTCCCCCCACTTCATATGTTCATAAAACCTTCTTCAAGGTACCTCTATTAACCCTATCAATATGCTTTCTCCAATCCCTAAATGCCACGCACAAGTCCTTCTTTTTCTATATGTTTTTCTCACAAAGTAAACACCTAATCCACATATCCTCTCCCACATTGTTCCTCCTCAGTCTGATGTTCTGTACATGCCTTGACCATCTCAATCACTACTCTCCCATACACCTCACCAGATGCACTCAACAAACTTATACCTCTGTAATTCGAACATTCACTTCTGTCCCTTATGCCTTTATACAATGGCACTATACATGCATTCCACTAATCCTCAGGCACCTCATCATGATCCATATTACAACGAAATCCCAACTAACTGATCAACAACAAAATCACCCCCTTTCTTAAGAAATTCAACTGCAATACCATCCACTCCTGGTGCCTCGCCACCTCTTCTCTCTTCACCAAGCAGGTTTCCATGTATCCCTCAATGCACACACCTCCTTGACCCAAATATCCTATATCAGCCACTTATCATCACATGCACTCAACAATCCTCCAAAATAATCATTCTATTTCCTCCTCAGCTCATCACTACCTGTTACCATTTCCCTAAGTGTCCCTTCCACTCAATTTTTTCTTCCAAAACATCTTATTCTGCCTGATCATCAATGACCCAAACTCCTATTGACCCTCTTTATAGCCCCTCCACCTTCCTCTTAACATACTGCCATTTTCCCTTGTACATACTAAAGAATACAAGGGATACATAGGAAGTCAAACAACAAAAGTTCAGTGGGTCCTTTCAAGGATGTTTGTGACATTGGAGGATATGAGAAACTTACAGATTAGTGTGAAAAAGTTAGAAGGTATACAAATAATTTAAAAAGAATAACCTGCAAATTGTCTCTGTCACTAAGAAGGTGCAAATAATGTAAGTCATGGACTTGAAGCAAAATAATTATTGTCTATTCTTAAACATGTCTTTAGTACTGCTTTCAACCACTCTAACTGCTAAATCGTTCCAAATATTAACAATCTTGTTAACGAAAAAGTATTTCGCCTCATTCGAGGTAAATCATATGCCCATAAGTTTGTATGCATTACTACAAGTGAAATAAAAAAATTGAGTCTTGAGTAACATGGTACATCATCAAAGCATTTGATAATCTTTAAAACTTGTATCAGATCACCTCTTAGCCTCTTCTAAGCTAGATAGATTCAAATTGCTTAATCTACTCTTACTGGATTTGTTTCTCAGCCCGCAAATCATCTTGGTAGCTCAATGCTGCACCCTATCCATTCTATCTGTCATTTCTTAGGTAGGGTGAACAAACCTGAATGCAATATTCAAGATGGGGATGAACCAATGAATCGAAAAGAGTAAGGATGATTTCCCTGGACATAAATTCAGAGGCCCAACTTATGAATCTAAGAGTTTTTTTCTCTTTTCACTGCTTCAGTGCTCTGCTTACTTGAATTTAGGTCACCAGAAATCATTATGCCCAAATCTTTTTCCTCATTTACCTTTTGCAATTCAACAATTTTCATACCATAGCTTGCCTTTTTCTTTTTGCACTTATCGATATTAAGGTTCATTTACCATCCACGAGCTCAGTCCATAAGTTTGTCTATGCTAGTTTGAAGCTGTAGACATTCAAGTTCATATGTAGATATATTTCCCAGCTCTGTATCATCAGCAAATTTTGATATCTTGAAATGCAGCCCAATATCAATATCATTAATACATATGAGAAAGAAAACTGGTCCCAAGACTGCCTTGTGGCACTCCACTTGTTAAATCTTGCCATTCTGAGGCTTGACCATCAATTACAACTCTTTGTCTAAAGCTAGTTAACCAAATTCCTATCCAATGAAGTATGACCCCATCAGTGCTATGTGACTTAATTTTTGCTAATAACCTTTGATGCAGAACTTTACCGAATGTTTTTGAAACTCTAAGTAGATTACACTAACTGCTTTACTTTCATCATACATGTTAATCACATTATAAAAAAATTCAAGCAGATTTGTCAGACATGAGTGATTTCGTCGAAAACCATGCTGAGAATTGTATATTTAATGGTGGTCCTCTGAATGGTTCACAGTTCTATCTCGAATGATGGTTTCCATAAGTTCTCCAACTACAGACGTTAAGCTAATTGGATGATAATTTCTGGGCAATGACTTATTACCTTTTTGAATATCGGTGTTACAGTGGCAAACTTCTATTCATCTGGAACTTTTTCCATAGCAAGTGACTTACTGAAATGGGCAGTTAAGGCCTTAACTTATCTACCTAATTTTTTGCCTCTTTCATTGTCCTGGATAAAACTTCTCAAGACTTGCCATGTTATTTTCATTTGATTCAGGGTATGGGTTGTGTCTTCCACTGTAAATACAGATGCAAGAGAGTCATTTCAAAGATTTTTGCCATGACTTGGTTGTCTTGAACCAAGTCACCATTTTTTTAAATTAATGGACCAACTGACTGGGTGATGACTCTCTTGCTTCTAACATAACTGTAAAAATCCTTTGGATTTCTTTTGCTATTTTCAGCTATATGCTCCTCCTGACTTTAACTCTGTCATATAACTGTCTTACTTTCTTCACACATATCTACATAACTTACACTATCATGTTGGTTATTGGTCTTTCTGAGTTTATAAGCTAATTTCTTAGACAAGAGAAACTTTTTTATTTCTCCATTCCACCACCTTGGCTTAGTTTCAGAAATAGACTGTCTACTTCACATTGGCACATATGTTTCCTCTAATTCTTTGAAGGTTTTACTGAAGCTTTTCCAAGCCATGTTCAAGTAAATGTCATTGACCATATCATCCCAGGTTTGCCTGTTAAGAGCAATGCGAAGATCATTAAAATTCACATGTTTAAGATTAGGTATTATTACATGACTGTCATGTTGACCAACATTACATAGAGTATTGAAAGTGACCACAAAAGCAATTTGCTGGTGATCACTTGTACCAAACTTTCTCTATTTCTCCATTTGTACATTGTCAAAGAGATTCGTATTTGTAAACTGAGCTAACTCTAATATATTCTCATAGTGAATAGGTTTCTCAATTAATTGTATTTACGCACTAACAAGCAAATTAAAGGAAAATCCATGCCCAGAGGACCTGTAAAGGGATTCCCCCCAATAAGATACTGGTATGTTAAATTCTCACCACTTGGATACTGGTATGTTGAAGTCTTCTGCTATGATAGAAACATGTTCATTAAAAATTTCTCCTAACTGATCATAAAATTTTTGGTCTACCTCTGGCGTCTGTGCAGGGGGCCTATAAAGTGGTCCTACTTTCATTTTCTTACAAAGCTTATCATAAATTTCCCCATGGGAGGAGGCAGGGTACTTAGCATACCAGCCATCTTCCTCCTAAAACACTCAGACACACTATTATTATTCTAAAATTAATGAAGTACACTAACAATGAATATCATAAAAACAAAACAATACAGTGAAACACATATATGATAAAAAAAAAAGAAACTGAATAAAAGGGATTCTGATCTATAATAAGCCAACATACAGCATTACATGAAACATGAGTATATGACAAGACCAAGGACTAACCACTATTGCCTGTATGGTGCAGATATAGGCTTTAAAAGTAGAACCTATAAGGCCCAACAGGGCTCTCTGAGATTGCAAATCAGTAAGACAAGTGTAAGTGATTCATCAATCTCATCATAATGCAAAGAGCTATGGTTACCATCTAGTACGAGAACCCTACATACCTAAAGTTGTCATAACCATTAGGCTCACACAACAACTGCTTTATAAATATCAAATACTTCTCATTACAACAAAACAAATGGCACTCAAAATCCAATGAGTTTATCAAATTTCTTGTTTATCATCTGTTTTACAACAGTATACAAAAACAGCTTACCAGATAGCTCATCTCAGCTGCTAGCACAAATGAACTCACTATGGATGTAAATATCAGAAGGAATGTAGGTAGTCTGTTGCTTAACAGGCATAGAAATGGGATTGGTTAACCACATCTATTGACAGACCTGGGTAATATGACAGAGCTTTTTATAAATCAAGGGTAACCAGCTAATTTCCAATATACAGTCAAAAGTATTGGTACAGTGACTAAAATTACTAGTTCTATGGAAGATTCTCTGCACACATCATTTAGTCCATCCAAAATCTGGATATAGGTCTATGAGTTCTAGGATCCTGGACTCTACTGTCGAGCTCAGAAATAAAGGAAAGTAAAAATGTGCACTTAAACCCAATGCAAGCAAAATATATACAGTACTTAATCATCAATTCAAGCACTACTCACTATTTCTGTACCTAAAAGTCCTTATAACTGTTATACTACTTAACATGGTTCATAATCAATACGAAGTGGAGTGAATTAACTCAAATCATATCATCAAAGTATTAAGAAATTAAAGAAATGTGGCAAAAGGAAGGGTAGTGACTTCCTCACTTCAAAAAACAGGTTCAGTCCTAGAAACAGACATCTACAAAACAACTAAGATACTGGCCTAACCTACAGCTAATTTCTTACAAAACAGCAAATGCTTCCTCTGTTTTCTAATAAATATAAATTCTTCTACGACATACAATGAATCAAGTAAGATCTTACCGCAAGATATGCAATAGTCGCCCAGGATAAGAGCAATGGGGAGCCAACACTGAGGGTCAGCACTTCCTGAAGTTCAAGGTTTGCAATTCCATTGTGAAGGGCCATGATTATAACACTCCCCTAAAGTAAGAGGCAACACTATGAGGAAATTAAATCTATTTGAAATCATCTACTTTTACAACTGAAATTATCTCAGTTTTTGGCAAGTTAGGGATGATGATTAATTCTCTTCTTATTGGCAACATGCTATGTAGACATTGTACAATGAAGACTGGTGGTGAAGTTATCATTATGAACAACATGCTGTAA
>JAUUDW010617070.1:0-11742 GCA_032361385.1 Panulirus guttatus | reverse complement strand
GGGAAATTTTGATCTCTTCCCTATTTGGAAAGGAACGTATTGCAAATATTTGTCCTGATCCATTTGTGCTCCTGTCAAACTTGAAATATGAAATAGAACGTTAAATCAACCTGACTCAATTTGAATGTATGTTTTTGGATGCAATGGCATTCCCAAAGTAAAGTTCATCAAACCAGAGCCTGTAATATACGTTTTACATGCAAAATATAAGACTTCTAGAACCATTAAACCCGTGCGTAACATCACTACCTGTTACATGAGACGATTGTGGGTTCTATCATTCGAATAATCTTACAATCTATTTCAAAAACGAATGAAGACGAAACCTTAAACAATACGGCTTCCGGAGCGTTTGTCGCTTGTCTTCACTTATCGTTCGACGTATTCTTACGACCAACTGAACATTTCAACATCATTTTACATCCATGGCTGTATGTTTGCCCATACTCCAGGGGTTTCATATCGTGATGTTCCCTGTAATGTGAAATGTGTATCGTGCTTGATAACTCTAGCGGGTTTAGAATGTCCTATAAAGGCGAGTTGATTCCATGGGTTGACTTACAATCACTAAGAGGACCATGAACGCATACCGGGTGACCCACACTTTCAACTTGCACTTTAATCTTACGACGGTTATCCTTAACACTTTAGCTGCATCCCTTGCGATGACGTAAACCCTCATGGACTGTGTACACTGGTGTATTAAATCGCGCATTCCATGCAACGACCATCCTGCCTACAACCTCACCTCTTGTTGAACACGTCCACATCGCTGCCTCATCTTGCGGATACATGAACAATACACGCTGTTGATCCGTGGGTTACACAACCCACCCACCCCACACAATCCACCCCACGCAATCCAACCCACACAATCCACCCCACACGACCAATACACACTAACCCTGAGCATTCCTATGCCTCTGATCTTCAGTAACACGAGAGACGAAAAGTAACATAAAACCGATTATAAAATCACGATAAACCATCTGAATTAAGTTTTCGACTAGAAAATCGTTGTTTCTAAACCAAAGGAACGACTGATAAGGGGGTCAGCTCCTCCTGTTTACCCGTTCGACCAGCGAACTGAAGAGATGAGCAGTGTAGAGGAGTGGGAGAGAGGGAAGATGTCGCTAAGAAATATAATAGTGAGAGATACATCGCTGCTGAAGGACTGAGTGCGGATCACATTATAACTTTGTGGTGCTCAAAATTGAAATCATCAACTTGATCTAACTTTGCTGAAAACTTGGCGGAAAAGCAAATACCAATAAAGTGACACCAAAGAGATTAGAGTCCTCCATTGTTGCAACTCTACAAAAAGGGAGAATACATTGTAAACATAACACAAAAAATGGAAGCAAACATCCCTTGATTTTTTTAGCAAGGTTTTGCAAGTCACATTAATAACAGCAAAACAAATGTGACAAACATATTGCTAAAAGAAAATCTTTCTTAAGTCCATATGCAATATCCATGTCTGCAGTGAGATTGTTTGTAACTTTGCCGTAGAATCTGCCTCAACTCCAGTAGATAGTGACCAAGATTCTACAGTTACTGGTTATAACTGTCGGTCAGCGGCCACGGCTGTCGATAGCCCTATTGCACACCCAACAGCGTCTTGTTGATCTTGTCTGAGTGACGGTGGATAGCCAGGGCCTGATAGCCTCCTGCTCTCATTCCCTCTTTTCATATCTTTCTCTTCCTCATCACACAGTCAGGAACCCTCCGAGGAACCTCTCCCAAAGCATTTGCTTCCTACAACCCTTTCTTTCCTCGGGCCAACAGACGAGAATGATTTCCATAGCTTTATTGCCTCTAGCCACCTTACGTTGTCACCAGCCATCTTACGTAGCTTTCCTTTAAAGTTGTTTCACTTCAAACATTCACACACACAAAGCGTTTCCGGAATTTTGATACAAAATGTTTGGAGGTCTAGCAATCAAACATTCAGCGGACACCAAACTGTGGGTTGCACGTTCGACGGGGAGTAAAAACGATATAAATCTATGCTGTTGGAGACGAGACGTAACGGCAAAACACACGCCACGTTTTACGATGTTAGGACTTGGCTAAAGCTTCACTCACGTCATCAAGACCAATGTTAACTGATCAAAGGTAAACAATCCGTTCTTTATAGAAGTAAAACATTCATCAATATTCCATAACATTGCTAATTAGGGACTTGAAGCCGTTCGGTTGTTCAGCTGTAGTAGTGTCTACTGCAGGCAGAGGTTCACTATAGCCGCTCATGATGCCGTCGCCTCATGCATTCAGTAACTCCAGGTCGTCCCACGGTGGTGTCAGGGGTCCCACAGGGAAGAGACGCGAAGAGAAAATGAAAAGTGAAATACTTCTGTTGTCTGATGCAAAGAGCGCAGTGCGTAGGAACACTATTACTAGGATATTATATCTGGCATAAAGGTGAAAGTAACTTCTACTGATACTGTAGTTTAAACCCGTTAGGTAAATCTTGAATGGAATTCACAAGAGAAAATCACTTGCAAGAACTAGATTGTGATACATAATCACGACACGTAGGTTAGACATTGGTAAAGACGAAGATTACAACCAGACTTCATGGAGATATGATTTATTTTCTAATCCAATACATTTCCGGCTTTTCTCAGTCCCTTCCTAATTGAAATTGGCTTGTGAAAAGACGAAACTGTGTTGAATTACAAAAGTAATCCTCATGTCTCTGTGAGGTGTTGTTTTATTCTTCATACTTTTCATGACAGTATGTTCAGTGTGGTCTTTGACTTCAGTTTGATAAGGATGTTCTGAGGATGGTAACTACGAGATACGTCATTTCCAGTTCAGTTCTATGTTGATATATAACAACTATTCAATCAAAGTTAATAACAAATTTGGATTAAAGTATTCGTATGATGCGTATAATCTAGCAGAGAAACTGTAATGGTGAAACTTATTAACACAAGTATACATGGTTCCCCATACAATTCCCAATCATTAAGGTCGAATTCTCAGCATAGTTTCGCTTACAACCCCGAGATGATTTGATTGGTGTTGAACCTCATTCCGTCCATATAAGTCCATTTTAGAAAATGAGATGGGCTTTGGTTCTAAGCTTTAGACTCCATGGAGAAATAGATTCCCTGGCAGTTAAATGTCTTCCAGATGCTAGCAGACGATCAGGCAGAACTGTCGAACGAGGTCATTCAATCCAGTGCGTTATTGTGTGACTGTTGTGATTCTCACTGTATGGAATATGGGTTGCCCTCTCGCTCTCTCTCTGTGGTAAGTAGCGGGTGTTAGGCAGTCACCGACCACAGATTTACGTATATTAGTGGTACTAATCAGGAGGGTGAGTGAGAGCTGCTGCTGAGTGCACCAGCACTTCAGTGGCTGTCAAATTTCTTTCCTTTGGCCAAATTAGCTGTCTCTTCTTTTTGCTTCACCCACATGTGGGCTACTGGGCTTCAGGCCAAGAACACAGTCTTTACTTCTCTTGTATAACACTTGACAACACATAATTCGCACATAATATACATAATTTCTGTGAGTCATATGTTGCAATGATCATATGATTATATCTCAAGATTTAGATAATTCATGTATGTTGGGGCCAACTGATTAAAAGTAAATACAATCATATTTGGTTTTTGAATTCAAGAGTTATCATACGTGAACTTTTTTTTTTGTACAGGAAAATATGGCCGGAATATTCGTACAATGTTTGTATTGTGAAGATGTATTGTACCTGTGTTCCAGGTAATGTCGAGTTGGGATTATTATCAGGTACCTCGCCCCAGCCGCCCCTCGCCTGTCTCTCATTAGTGGCAGGTAATAGCTACCGTCAGCCGGTGGTCACCACCCAAGGTACCAGGAAGTTCTCTAGGTTGAGAATTCCCCTCCGAAAGTACTAGGTAGTTCCCTACGCATTTAGGCTCCTTCCAAAGGTACTAGGTAGTTTACTAGGCTAGAACGTCCCCTCGAAGATAATAAGTAGTACCCAAGGTTGAAAGATACCCTCCCAGGTGCTACGTAGCTCCTTACGCTGAAAGGTCCCTTCCAAGGGTATTAGGTAGTTCCTTATGCTGACAGGTCCTTTCCCAAGGTACTAAGTAGTTCCCTACGATGACAGGTCTCCTCCCAAGGTACGATCTCGTTCTAGGGGCTGACTAGTCCCCTCTCAAGACACCAGAGAGCTCCCCAGTTGACAGGTCCTCTCCCAAGACACTAGGTAATTGTTTGGCCCGCTAAGTCCCCTGCCCAGATACTTAGTTGTTCCCTGGGCCAACGGTTCCTTGGGTGGACAGGTCTTCTCGCAAGGTACCAGAGAGTTCACTTGGCTGTCAGGTCCCCTCCCAAGATACCTGGAACTTTCCTGAGTTCCCAGGTCTGTTCCTGAGGCACAACGCATCTCTCTGGATCAGCGAATAATCTTTGTGATGCATTCCCCCGGCCATAACGTCACCTCCCTGTAAGCAGTCGTCCTCCCTTGCCAGCAGGGTTTCCCGTGGCTGGGATCTATGTAGTCCCTTACTCAAGAGCTGACTCCCTTAATGAGCATTGTGATTCTTGACCTACTCTAGTCTTTTTGTAATTCAAGGTCGCCATTGTTAGAACTTTACCATCTGTAAGGAATGCGTACCTCGAAGTTTCCTGAACCATCCTGACGGTTTTCTCGTTGCATTCTGTCCTGTGGCCATTAAGCAGGCAGACAGCCGCCTTATCCAATGGAAAACCCCATTAGCTGTAGCTAATCCCCGTCACCGGCAAGCAGTCCTCATAACCAGCAGATAGTTTCCCTACATGTCAGACAGCCTCACAGCTGTCCTGCTACCCCGCAGGCAGTGGCCAGCCTCCTGGCCAGCAGACAGGCCCCTGACGACAGGGAAAGCTTCTCGCCAACAGGACATTAGCTGACAAGTATTCCCCGTAGGAAGCTGGTACGTTCCATAGTCGATAGGTAGCCCCCCCCCCCCACCCTTGGGATCAGGTAGCCCCAAGGTGGGCCCATAGGAAGTAAGAAGGCCCCATAACCAACAGGTACACTCCCTTGGGATTAGAGAGTCCCAAGTTGGGCTTGTATATGTCAGGTGACCAGGTTCCACAGCCAACAGGTAGCTTCTTTTTGGATCAGACAGTCCCATGGTGAGCGTGGTTCCAGACCTGATGCATCCAATCCATCAAGAGCCTGGACGGACCGCACCCTACAGAACCAACCCGCCCCTCCCTTCTGCGAGTAGAAACGAATCGTCTGTAACTTGGCAATAGTTAACAGCTGAAGCGTATGGATCAGGCCTTAGCTTGCGTAGACTGTGCTAGGATCATTCCCTAACCTGGGACGACGGAGCTAGGATCACCTCCTTGATAAGATGACTGGTAGGACTAGCTCATGCGTGCCCCAAGTTGAAAGAACAGGACAATACGGTCGTCCAGTCGAAACCAAACATAGGAGTCAACATCGGAGACAAAAGTGGGTCGCGGTGCGTGCGTGAGGCGCCACAATGGTCCGGAGGGAGGGAGGGAGGGATGGGGGGATAATGTCCGGCTGTGGGGGAGAGGGTCGAAGGGCAAGAGAATGGGGCCGCCTTTAGGAGAAGGAGGAGAGGAAAGGACCCCAGGTTGGGGGAACGAAGAAGGTCGTCTGGGCGTGAGGTCTGGGTGTTTACCACTCCCTCCTTGGCTCCACCTCCTCTACTTCCGCTTCTTTCTTTCCATCTTCAGGTTGAATCAGGAACGTCCTGACACGTGCAACACGAACTGTTGGCGCTTTGTCCTTTCTGGAGATGTCAGTAAAGTAAATTGTACATTTTGTGCCTATAGATTTGGACACAAACTGGAACACTATGTCTTAGTCTAGGAAGAAATAGAGCCTTTACGAGTAGGTCTAAACAAACCTTGCAAGAAATGTCACATCTTATTGTTAATGATAAGATACCTGAAACTGTAAGCTTGTATCCACTTTTTGCGTCATATTGGTAAACTCACTCTATGAAAGACTGTTAGCTTACGTAATGAACCAATTTTGCGATACGTAATGACTGTCTACCCAATGGGGTCTGACCAAATACTCTTTGTGACTATGATCCTTGTGAGCTACCGCTTACTGGATGACCATGAGGGGCTCAATAAACTCGTTGATGATACCGGCACGAATCAGCCATGCACGTACGTACCAGGAGACCATAAGCAGCGTTCCCGCTGAAGAAATTAAACTGTTGGATGGCTTAGCAAGCCCTAAACAGAACCCATGAAGACCGCATCGCCGCCGAGCCAAAATGTCTCCATAATTCAATTTCTGACGTTTGTGATATCTACAGAGGACTATTTAAGTGCAGGGCAACAAAAGATACCCATCGCCGAGTGATACCGAGAGACTAGAACCATTACTTGTGGGATTTTAGAATATATATGACATCATCCTGAACGCCATATTTAATGTCTGGTCGGGCTGAAAGGGTGTAAGCCTCAATGATTTGTGTATTATTTATTTCGTATGTTTGTCTGCATCAGGAGGATTTAGCGGTGCTTTGAATCGTGTTATGGAAGGTCATCACCTGCTGCCCACAAGGACATGATGTGCAGAAAAACTCGACACGTACAAGTACTTCAGTCTACGTGGAAGTATTCTCCACATGTACAATATTTCTCTGTACATTGATATGAAATTTTATGATGCGATGTTTCTATAGATCAGACGGGCAGGAAGTGTTGTCAGACGGTGGGAAATGCTGTGAGAGAATGGAAAATGTTGTCAGATGGTGGAAGGTGTTGTTAGACGCTGGAAAATGTTATCAGACGGTGGGAATTGTTGTCAGACGGTGGGAAGTGTTGCCAGTATGTGGGAAATGTTGTTAGACGGGGGACGTACCGTCAGACGGTGCGAAGTGTTGTCAGACGATGGAGAGTGTTGTAAGGATCTGTTGTTGGTTGTGATCACAGACACCGGAGCGATGAGCTCGCAGACTTGCGAGTGTATACACACGCTCAGTGACGATCAGTGTTTCGTCATTCAACTTGCAAGTCCGTAAGAATCATGTGCACGTGGTGAGTTCCTGTGGATGATTCCAGTACACAAATATACTGTACATTCACAGGATCTATCTATGTACACTGCCCGTCCCTACACTTGTCTCTCTTTATCTGTCTCTTCCTCATCCACCTTTCCTTCATTAGATTATCCATTTTTCAAGCTCTGTCCATCTCTGTGTCTTTCTTTTGCTCGTCTTCACGTTTACGCTCACCCATACCACTTAAATACGGAAGGATAGAGACTTGTTACATGTAAGACGTTTTCTTTCTCGGAAACTGAGTCACTCAGGGAACATCCCCGCGTCTTTCCATTGATGTTTTTTTTTTTGCCTCATATATCCCATTTTCTCTTCACTTTGAACGGCAAAACATTAGAATGATATGTGCTACTAATGAACAAGACTTAGGGCGTTTCCAAATACTTTCTAAGTTTCAGAATGAATGTAGAAAAAGTAATGTGAACTACATTCCATTTAACATAATTTTTTTTTGGCGTACCCACATAAATGGAAATTACGGAGAGTGACCACTCCAAGGTGTGTTTGCCATTACATGCGTGTGTTTGTACTTATTATCTCTCGTGTGTTCGCATGTCTGTTCGCCTGGTATTCTTGTTGTTTGTAGTCCCTCTGTCAGTGGATTTTGCTTCCTCTGGAAAAAGATGGCAGATTCCTGTGGGTGTGCTCAACTTGTCCACAGCTCGTTGATGATTCTTGTGGGTGTGCCCAGCACGTTCACAACTCACTGATGATTCTGAAGACTGTTTTTCCTGGTGTTTACTCTCTACTGCCGCCAGTACTCTTCTCTGTCTTCATTACCAACACTACCAGACGCGTCCTTTCTTCAGCTCTACCATTCTTCGCCTACCATTCCCACCAACAACACCACCTACCAACCAACTACTTCCCTCAACACCATCACCACCTACCGACCACCCACTTAACCATCACCACAACCTCTTCACCATACACCATCGCCTGGCCACAACACCCTAGCCCTCACGAGCACCCTCGCAGCTGAGTCTAGCCTGTGTAAACCTCAGTGAGTAGTGTGACTAACGCATTGCCATATCAGAGCGAGACAATTCCTCCCCTCCTGAAGGGCCCTTGAGCCCTGACGGAGAACCTGACGAAGGACCTTGATCCAGGGGCCTCACGACGCTCGTGTTTGCTCAGTTTACCCTCTGACAATAGCTAGGTACTCGTCCCTACACTCGTTCAGACCCAAATCGTCCACTTGCTGTCACTGGCAGTTCTTTCCCACATTCATCTGAAGGAGCCCTTCGATACAGAGTCACAAAGGACGAGGAACCAAAGGGGTTATGGAGGTCAGGTGAACTTTGACTTCGTTTCAGTGATGATAGCTCTTGGCATCATGCAACAGCGCGGTCATGAGGATCTTCCAACAGTTAATCCACAGATTCCTTCCAGTGCAGTGAATAGGAATCTAGCAGATCCTCCCTCAACACTGTATATAATCCCAGCATTTTCCCTCCCTGTGGTGCCACTGGTTCGGCAGCGGCTGATAGTCGATGGTCCCGACGAGCTAGGACGTCGACGGTGACTCTCTGCTGACCGCTTGTGGAGACTTGTGCCTGACTGAGACTTGGAGACACTTTCGTGTCTACTGGCAGCCTGCTAAAGCCATGCGACCACAATATATTGCCAGACAGTTAGTGGAGACAGCTTGGTTCCCCCTGCATGTTACAGATTGTCGTCGGCATTCCGTCTCCTTACAAGACCCTCACCGCTTGATGCTGGATTCTCTCAAGGTTTTGAGTCTGATTTTTATCAAATTCTGTTGGTTATTTGAGCTTTAGGCCTATCGACTGTCAGGGTCACTAGGGCCATCATCGCCAAGTCATAAACAAAGATCTTCAACAATTTTGGGTGTTTTAGATAAGACGATACACAATGGCGCTCCCTATGTGACCCATGAATGTTTGGCGTTCGCAAATAAAGTCACGAAAGTCTCTCTTGATTGATGATTTGGGGGGAAACGTGTTGGGGATTGAAGATACTGGGAGGGCGCTGTGTTGGCGGGGTCTTGAGGTGCGGCGAGGAAGAGACAGACAGCTAGGAAAAGAAAAGGAAAGAATAAGTTCAACAGCTACCAAGGATCAGCCCGGGTGATCCATTCTTCATGAATCTATAATTGTTACCCACACTGGTACATCCTTAGTCGCTGAACACTCAATACAGTACACAAACAGAATCATCAGTACAGATAGTATATACGGTAAAAACATTTCTATAAGTTTCAAACTTTATAGGTAATAAATGATACAGTGAGAATATTCAAGAATGAAATATCTATTAGAGCTTATGATTAAATATTACAAAATTTTTATGGCAGTAGAAAACACGAATTAAGAACACATGTTGGAATGAGTAAACTCATGACTACGAGACGATAACGTATTAATTCTACAAACTTATTCGTCATACGTAGAACTGTATTTTACTCTGTGTTTAGTGACGCCGTAAGGTTACTGATGGTGTGACTACAGAACTCTACAACAATCTTAGAAAATCAGGAAGAGAAGTCTACATCATTCTGCAACGCTTAAGCAACGGAAGCTACGGAGAATGGTGAGGGGTCTTAAATCCAGCCGTCTTAACTGAACTGAGGACTGTACGCCGTCAACAATATCTAAGGCCCGAAGACTCATATTCCATGACCAAGATACAATTTGCAATGCCTCCTTCGTTGATACATGGTATCTTAGCACTGAGATGAGTTAAAGATTCCCGAAACATATTTCAGTGATCTAAATTTACGTTGAACGCTCCTGAGACCTGTGTTAAATGACGTGACGACACATGCTAATGACCGCTACACCCTCGTTCATGTGAATACCTAAGGACATTCATTCCACGAGTTGAATTCTTGTACTTAAGTACATGTTAAGAGCCCGGGAAAGTACACTTCTTGACTCGAAAACACGTTTAATGACACTTTGAATGACAAACGAAATGAAGACGCATGCTCAACGATCCAAAGAAATATATTTCATGTACAGTCGTTACGCTTAAGGCGCATGTTTAACGACTTCATGACCTTTAAAAAAGGTCCAGTGGAGGTCATTAATAAATCAGAAAGCACATCTAACGATGCAAAAGTAATATTAGATGACTCAAATTTCATTATCAAGAACCCGGAAATACCTGCCTTTATTACCTGGAATTGCGTGTTTAAAGAGACGATACCTCAGGCTTTGTGAAGGGGCATGTGCTAAAGACCCGCAAATTCGTGGTTTTTGACTAAATGGCTGATAGAGCAACCTGAACACTGAACCCTGGTGGAGCAGAACACGTATACGTCGTTAATGCCTTGAACACGACAGCACGACCCATGTGCACGACAGTACAACCAGCACGACCCTTGAACACAACGGCACGACCCTTGAGCACGACAGTACGACCTTGAACAAGACGATACGACCCTCGAGCGACAAAGATCGACCCTTGAGCCCGAACGTCCTGTGCTGGCCTGAGGATGGTCGACTCTGCAGGACTTTGAGGAATATCCTGCAGGGTTCCTGGCCGGCTGGCCCGCTGGCGTCCTCCATCACAGGGAGAACAGTGGCCGGTGACGGGCCTGTGGTTCTCTCGTACCCTCCCTGTCAGTCATCAGGGCTCCCTCCCTGTCATCTGGACCCTTCCCTGTCATCCTCCCCTGCTCGTCTGTCACCGCCGGGGTTCCTCTGCTGTCATTTGTCATCCAGGACTGACGGTCGAAGCTCCTCAGCCTTGAACGAGAGCGCACGCCAGAAATAAGACTTTTCTGGGAGGGCGTTAGTCCAGTGCGTCGCCCGTGGACTGACCCGGCTCCTGCCGGCAGCGTCATGGGAACAGAAAAGAAAAACTCTTTGCTGAATCGGAGTTTGATTATGTTATACTAATTTCTGCCGTAATGAGAGAAAAGGATTGTAAGGAGACGTCGCACGTCAGTTTGAAGTCGCAGATCGTTTAACACACACACACACACACGCACACACAGACACGAGATGCGTACTCCCCTTACAGTCCAAATCAGTAATTATCCGAAGCTGCTCTTCGGCAGCACAGAGAAAGCGAATGCGACTAGCTCCGAAATCTTCCTGATTAAAATGCGAGGATGTGAGGCTGGGTGCACCACTCTGAACTTCCCCCTCCATATGTACTAGTAAGTAACCCTCTCGGCAATAAACTTGACCGAGCCGTGAGGGGTTCGAGCGAGAGAGGGTGTTTGTTGTGGGTGTGTGGGTCAGGTGGAGCGGGGTTTGGCCCTTGAATAAATTGAGGAAAGGTTGGTTGCTTGTTTTGACCCATCAAATGCTTGGGTCATTAAAGCCGTCATCGTCACACCACATCCACCAACCGGTAAATCTCCAACACCTTCGGGAGTTGAGGATCATTCTAAGACCACATTCACTCTTACCTTAATCTTCGTGCAATTTCCATGATGTCTTTGTGGAAAGTGTTATCTGTGGTAATCTGTAACACAGAATTAACATGATTTGTATATGTTTGCCTCTGTTCATCTCGTGCTGAAAAAGACTACGATTCTGTTGTTGCCACTCTCTACTGATGATCTCAGACGAGGTCATAACTCTCGATACCCTTGGGAGGGGGTTGTCATAATCCTCATAACTTCCCTCATACAGGTGAGGCAAATGCCTCTCACCACATTAACCGACAGTTACCTCTGCGTTTTAAACCAGGGAACCGTCCGAACATGAAACTGGCTCATAAT
>JAUUDW010616849.1:0-11742 GCA_032361385.1 Panulirus guttatus | reverse complement strand
CCCATTCAAACTCACTCCCCAACTAACTTCTCCCTCAACCCTGCTGAACCTAATAACCTTGCTCTTATTCACATTTATTCTCGACTTTCTCCTTTATTTATTAGGTTTGGACCAGGGCATACGAAGTAGTCCAGGTAAACCTTGAAGTAGTCTGTGAGGCTTGGCTGAGGATGGTAGTTTCTGGTTTATATACAGTATGTAGAACAGCTTGCGATTTATTTGTTCCTGACGCCACTTTGCAAAATTGGGTAAGGCAATAACATATACCAAAGTTATTTGTTTGAAACTATATGAAATTATCATTTATCTCTGATTAGGAGAGTGAACACCAGCAATCATGGTGTAGAGTGTATGGATGGCAGGTGGAGGTATGGGCAAGCAAAGAAGATGTGCATCTCTCCCCTCATCACCCTCTGTCTCTCTCCATTGACCGGGTAGGTGCTTTATTTTCTCGGGTTATTGTGTTATGTATAACTATGTTCAGTATTTTAGTTGATGTTTTAAGTCAGTATGCTGCTTTCTTGATGTAATTGCTCTTTAAATCAATGTGCTTCAGTGGACAATGGAAACCTGCAACATTTTCAGATATGGTATTTTTGAATTTGAAAAGCATTTCCAACAAATTTTCATGTTTATGATAGATTCCCATTGGTTCCGGGTAATTATCTTGATATCATCCTTCCTATTCCTGATTTTGATGGCAGTATGGATATTTAGAGGAGAGTTAGAAAGATGAGAGTAAAGATGGGACACACTCTTTTAGTTCAAGACTTCACTCATTATTAGATGAAGACATTTCAGGAACCCCTTCAGTCCAAATTACAATTGATGGTAAAGTTTTATTATATGGACACAGTAGTTTGAACTTAATATTATCAAAGTAAATAAACATCTGTCAATTTGTTATCAGCTAACTGGGCTCTTAATTGAAGTTTTGATAGGCTCCTCTGGATTTTGAACATTTTAAAAAAGACGTACAACATTTTATATCATGATTTTCCTCATTTTCATTGGTCTTGTGCATTTGTTATTCACTGACTGATTATGTATTCACCATATTATAAGTTAAATCTTTATGTATGATAGTGCTCTCAAAGCTAATATATCAGTTGATATGGTGTTCGTAGGTATTTGTTAGTTCAAATGGTATATCCACAAAGCAAAATAACCCATATGACAGTGAGAGCAGTGAAATATTGTAATTGTTAGGGAAGTTTTTCATCTTTCCCTCTTGATGGCAATATGAAAATGTTTTAATTTGTTTTGTTGGTATTTGAAAATTTATTCTAATCTGCAGTAGGTATTATACTAATTTGTAGACAATTCAACTGAGAAAAGGAAGAAAAAGGAATGATTGTTAAGAGTAAATGAAACATGGGGAATGGAAGAGGAGTGGCACATAACATCAGGAAGGATTGCTTACGTGTGCTGTTGAAATGTATAGCATATGGAAATTGGGAGATTGGTGAATGAGAAAGGTGTAAATGAGAGATGGGATGAAGAATAGAATTAAGAGTGAAAGAAGACAGGGATGTGTATGGATGATATCCACATGGAAAGAGAGCGAGTTATTGGGAGATATGCTAACAAAAGAATCGAAGATTAAGAGAAAGAAATAGAAGCTGAAAGTAGGTACATATTTGTGATTGGCTGAAAGTGTATTGATGACTTAAGATAGCAAAAGTAAATATCTTGGAAAGAGGTGAATATTTAAGAACAAGAGAACAAATCAGATTGACAGTGAGGAGGAGTAGATGGAGAAGTGGGAACAGTTAATGAAGAGAAAAAGAGATGAAGTGAGTATTTTGCATGACTGATGAATGCGTTAGGTGATTGGACTGTAGATGTGTGTGTTGGGTATGAGATGGCATGTGAAGAAAGAAAGTCTTGATGAATGATATGGTGAAAAGGTTGGAGACAGTGAAAGCTTTATGTAAGATGAAGTGTGGCTGAAGTGGATGGGTTTGTAGTCGACAGTGGCTGAAGACTAGCAGAAATTGAATACTCAAATTACAGAAAGTTTAAGTCTGTTTTGTAAATGTGGTAATTTGTATTGGGGAGTGGTGACATGGACAAAACATCTGTCCCAGGAGGGAAGGTAGAGGATGTGTGGACCAGGTGTTTGCTGTGAAGAATTTGTGTTAGAAATGTCTTGTGAAAGAGAGGGAATTGTAAGTGATGTTTATGGTTTTGGAGGAAGCTTATGATTCAGTTGACAGAGAGGCCTTGTGAATATAAAGGGTAAATGGAAAGTTTCTAAATGTAGTGAGGAGTTATATAAATAGAAAAGGAGAAGGGTAAGTGGTTCCAAGTGAATTTAGTCCTGCATCAAGAATATATTATATTTCCTTGATAGTTTGATCTGTGTATGGTCTGGGTGGTAGCATAAGTGACTGCAAGGGATTAGAGTAAGGGGCAGGTGCATGATAAACTGTACAGGGGTTTGGGAGGCATGGGATGTGAATCTATTGTTGTTTGCAGATGACATGACTTTGGTGGCAAACTTCAAAGAGATATTAAAGAAGCTGGTGAAGGAGTTTGGGAGAGTGTGTGAAAGGAGAAAGTTGAGAATAGGGTAAACAAAAGAACAGTGATGAGTTGCAGTAGCAGACAAGACAGAATGGTATAAGTTTGAACAGGAGGACCTAGAGGAAGTAGAGCGCTGTAAGTACTTGGGAGTGAACATGGCAGCACATGGACCATGGGGGCTGAAGTGAATGATAGGTTGAGAGAGGAGTCTAAGGTCTTGATATATAAGGAGTGTATGGAAGGAAAGGTCATTGTCTGCTAGGGCAAAGATGGGTATGTTTAAAGGTTTAGTAGTCTTGACGGTGTTGGGCCTTGAATGCAAAAGAAAGGAAGAGGGTGGACTTTTTTTTAAATGAAATGTTAAGGATGTTATGTGGTGTGAGGCTGGTTGATCATGTAAGGAATTAATTTGCAAGAGAGATGAGATATGGTAGTAGGTGCAGTCTGACTGGAAGAGGTCCTTAGCATGTGCTGAAATGGTTTGGGCATATCAAGAGAATTAGCGAAGAAAGTCATCTTGGATGTATGTACAAGAAGTATGTGATTATTTATTTGTATTATATGGAAAGGGAATTTTACACTTAGGAGGCCCCATGTTGAACTTTTTCTACTAAAACACAATTCCTTAGATTTCAGTATGCTGTTTGCATTGACCCTATCTTCAGTCATTGCATTCAATTCATCTCTCATTCCTGTAAAAGTAGTTTTTCATCCTTATTGTAATTGCAAGTTTCTTGCTTAATTTCAAGTTATATCCTTTGATTGGTCTCTCCCTACAAATCTCATAAGAACTGTTCACTGTCCACATCAGTCTGTTTTAAAAACTTTCAGGTTATGTTGAGGTCACCCCTCACTCGGTCTTTCTTCTTAAGCCTTTCCTTATAAATCGTCTCTCTTAATTCAAATACCACCTTCGTTGCTATCCTTTGGACCTTCTTTAGTAGCCCGTTTGTGCTTTTTTAGGTGTGTGTATGTATGCATATGCGTGTGGATAATTACCTATACATTATATAAACTGTTCTGGGAAGGAGTTCTATGCTTTGGGGGCCCCATCTCTTAAACTTTTTCCCCTATCAAGCAACCTCCTGTCAAACAACTTTTTTAAAGTTCTATATGCAGTCCTTGTTCACAGTTTTGTCACCTCACTTTATCCATATATTCTCTGCTTTTATGCTATAAAAGTGCTTAACATAATTATTTGCTTACATTTTCTTGCCTAATATCTTGTTATGACTTCTGGCTGTTTTACCATTGCATGTTTTTAAGAACTATGCTCTGTGTTTGTCATCAAACAGGTTCAGAAATTTACATGTTATCATGTCACCCCTTACTCTTCTTTCTTCCATGGTGGACAAATTTATGGCCTTTAACCATTTCTAGTACTTCACCTATCTTTGATTTGTTTATGGGGATGCATGTTTTCGTGCAAGACAAAAGCTGGAATTGGAGATGGAAATTCTTATGTAGGCCAGACTTTGAATGAAAATGTAAGGGTAGAGAAAGGGAAATAAAAAAGTTGGGGTTTTGGAGGAATGTGTAAGAAAATTACATGAAGGCAAGAGGTGAAGGAAAAAGTGAATAGGTGCATGGTGTCTATAAGGAAAATATATCAAGTCTGGCTTGATTATTTAGTTCTACTGAAATTGAAAATAGGATCAGAAATCTTGAATCCTAGAGTTTAAGGCAATTTATTCTTTTGCTAAGTCATTCATGCCGTATTTTGTCATGTCTTATATTTCATTGGGAGGCTGTATTAACCTATTCCTTGGATTTGTAAAGACTTTATTAATATGATAAGTTAATAGTATTAATCAAAGAAGTTCAGTTAAAAGGGAAGATGTAAACCAGGGAATGGCATATTGTAGTGTTATTGTTCAAAGAATTATCTAAGATACATAATTATGCTTGAATAGTTGGAACTTGGAAAAAAGAGAAGTATTTACCCAAAATAGATTTTTTGACCTTAACCTTACCTGAAGTTCTAAAATGGTACCTTGAAATAGGTTATGTTTAGATGTAATTTTCTTCAGTATTACAGAATAGTACCCATAAACTTGGAATATGCTTACATTCATATTCCAGGAGATCATCAAAGTGCAAAGTTAGTCAACATGGTGAAAATTTGTGAGTATTGTATGAGGTTAAATACTTGGGAGTAAAGTAGAGTGAGGATCGTAATGAGAAAACTGTAGTTAAAAGTAGTCATGCCAAGGAAAAAGATTGCACAGAGACCTCTGATGAACGAGAAATCTTTTAAGAGTAGAGTGTGCAACAAGCTTGCCTGAAGAAGTACTTGTCACATCACTGATGTATAGGTATGAAACCCAAGTTTATGTAAGTTAGGGTAGGTCAAAAATAAGAGCAGAAGAGATGGATAACTTCTGATGAAAACAACATGTTGGTTTAACTAACACAGTTAGTTATTGTTCATTACTTATATTGTAGAATATGAAAATTTGAAGAAGATTAATACATTATTGTTTTATTATGACATTTCACAGAGCACAGAGATAACTCAAAATGGAGTCACTTTGATGGTTATCAACTCATCTGGATTTGACCGTGGACACCTTACACTCACCTTCGAGACTCAGAGTGAAGCAGATTCATGGTTCAGATGTTTACAGCAGCATATAGCTGACCATCGCCAGTGGGGTCCAGCAGCAGAGGAAGAAATGGAAATTCTTACACCACAGCCAACACGACACAACTTCATCCTTCCCAGAAGAGGACGGTTTGCTTCACTTTATGAAGAAACTCCACTCAGAGGTATATAATAAGTCTTGAACTTATGTATTAGTCAGAATCCCTTAATTCAAAAGTGGTATGCCTCAAAAAATTGTTGTATTATGTTTTTCCAATCACTTATATTGAAGGAAAGAAGAGAAGTTTTCTATGAAGCTGCAACAGTGATTATTTTATTTTATACAGAGTATGTAGCAGTTTAGAATTCATTTTAGCACTAGAACTCTCATGTTGTTTATTGTAATTAACCAGTGTTCATTCTCTGTCACTGGTAGCTTCTTCCTTGAATATTATTGCAACTTTGGTCCATAGTTTTGATACTGGTTACACAGAATGGTATGTTATTTCTCACCAGAGTATATTGTAGATTATTTTATTTCCATAGTTAGAGCCACTCAGTTTTAAAGATTTCTCAAAATTTCCTCAGAAAGAGCATTATTTCATTTTCAAGAGTTTTTTCTAAGTAAATCACATGGAAGGGTCAGATATATGGCAGGAGCATAAGGACTGTAAGAAGTATGAAGGAGTACTGTGTTACTTTTCACCAGTGCATGTTGTAGAGTATTTTATCTCCGTAGTTGAAACCTCTCAGTTGTAAAGCATTTTCAGAATTACTTCAGAAAAGGCTGTTTCATATTTTCAAGGAATTTTTGTTAAGTAATTCACATGGAAGGGTCAGATAATGGCTTCTTCTTAAAGACTCTGAGGAGGGGTATGAAGGAATTTCTCTGAAGAATGCACAAACTAGAAGTGAAGTGAAGGTTTCCTCATTCTTCCAACTCATAGAAGAAGCAGTATAGTTGTCAGACTGTTTTTTTGTGTCTTTTGTGTCTGTCTGGCTGTGGGCATAGTTTGTTTACCACTTTTCTATAACTGATAGTTTTACAGGTATGAAATTTTTGTTGGTGCTCTTTAGGATAAAAATTTTATTTTTTTTTTTTCCATACATATTCGCTGTTTCCCGCGTTAGCGAGGTAGCGTTAAGAACAGAGGATTGGGCCTCCGAGGAAAAATCCTCACTTAGCCCCCTTCTCTGTTCCTTCTTTGGAAAAGTGAAAACAGGAGGGGAGGATTTCCAGCCCCCCGCTCCCACCCCTTTTAGTCGCCTTTTACGACGCGCAGGAAATACGTGGGAAGTATTCTTTCTCCCCTATCCCCAGGGATAAAAAATTTTAATACCCAAGGATATACCTAAATCACATAGCAGTTGCAACTGCGGTTACCAATTAGGTCATTGAGTAGACTGTATTGCACTCTAATCCAACTTAGCATGATTGCCTGTTTTATTGATTCTTAATATTAAATATTTTTCTTTTCTCATGGCTTTCTGGTTATGATATATACTGTACAATGTTTTTGAAAGTTAAATGTTGCTGTGTCAGATAAATGGATAAGCATGTGATTGCTGTACCTTAATATGATGCCAAACAGTCTTAGACTAAAACCATGATCTCACTACACTTGTTTCTTCTTTATTGTAAGTACAAGTAATTGAATTCACTTTTTCCCTGCTTCAACAGATGGCTCCCCAGGCTCAGAAAAATCATCATTTGATGATCTGTATGGGTCTTCAGCTTTTGTCAACAATTACTGTACTCCTGCCCAGGTTCCTGCAAGACCAAGGGCACTAACTCTCTCCTCACGTGCATCATTCAGAAGATGGGGCTCAGTCAAGAGTAATATGCCTTTCTTTAAGAGTAAGAGTTAGGCCCATGTGCTTGGCATGTGTGTGTAAAGCACCACATTCATCTTGGCAGCCTGTCTTGTACATACTACCTGTTTAATGATTACATATGAAGTGATCAGTCAATTTAACTTGTTAATTTATTCCAAAAGCACTTACTTGAAAAGTGTTTTCTTGTTTTTATTTATAACCTGCACTGCAGTCTGCCTAGAGAAGGAATAGTTGATTTTCATGTTACTGAGCACTCACTCATTCTATTTCCCTTTGAAATATTTTCCAAGATAGGGTTGATGACAACTGCTTCATCTCTTTTTAAGAGCTAGACTAATGTACAGAAGCTTTCAGCAAGTTATTTGAGTGCTGACTGTCTGATGTGTCTTAATTTGTTTTAAAGCACTGCTATCAAACTTTTGTGGAAGATTCTGTATGTTTCACTGTAACATGCAGATAGCTTCTTAATTATTATACACTACAAATATATGATAACGTGTTACATTTAGAAGTCATATGTTTTAGAATCCTGAATAGGTTTAGAGTGTATTTAGGCATGAAAAGACCTTAAAGCTCTCTATGTTTACTGTTGAATTTACACAATAGGTATTTTATGTATCATAATCTTATTTTTGACATAATCAACCAGTGTTTCTTTCAGAAAAGAAAAACACCTGCAAATACTAAGTGTTATTAGGGAGAAGTTTATTTATGGCAATATACATCATTCTCAGAAAAGCCACTTTTAATATATAAGGAACAAGGCAAATTATGTCAAGGACATTTTTGTAAAGTAAGAATTAACTGAAAAAAATTCTTGTATAATGTTAGTAAATCATGGCAGTCAAAGAAAAAAGCACATGTAGGAAAGGTTTTCATTAACTAGTGTATTCTTTGAGCAATGAAAATTGTTGTGCCATAAAAGTGGTTAAGTAAGGAGTTATGTTATGTTTCTTCATAATGTGAGATGTGAACAAATCCTAGTTATATATATCTGGACATTAGTTTAGTTTGATGGGACCTGCTGACTAATTTTCAATAAAGAAGCCTTTAAGTTGATCACACTTTTGATTAGGGAGGTTTTTGAGTCCATATTTTAGTATTAATATTGATGATGCTTTTACTTCATATCCATATAATTATATTAGGAGAAATTGCCACCATGTGTAGCCGTATGATAGATTTAAGATCTACTGTAGTATTCAACTTTTTAATATCTCTTGGACTTTAAGTACAACAGAACAATCTGTCAAAATCTTCAGTTGTACCACGTTAATAAGGTATGAATATTTTCAACTAAAATTTTTAAAACTAAGTCTTGTTTGAGTATGATGGTATGGCATTTATTTAACCATATTCATTGTCTCTTGTGTTAGCAAGGTAGTGCTAGAAACAGATGAAAAATGGCCTCATTGTATTGAAAGAGAGACAACTCTTTGAGTTCAAAGTTGGATTTGGTTGATGGTATATTAGTGCTGATGGTGCTGTATGGATGCCAGGCATAAGCCCCTGATAAAAAAGTACAGAACAGGGTGGATGTGTTGTAAATGAAATGTTTGAGGATAACATGTGGTGTGAGGAAGGTTGATAGAATGAGGAATGATAGTGTAAAACAGAGGCTGGGTACTAAGCGGATATACATTGGATATGGAGGGTATAAGAAAAGGGAAATAAAGGAGGAGATGGGAGGTTGGAGTGAAACATGCATTCAAATATCAGGGACTATAGATGGAGGAGGTTGTTAGGCATACATGGGATAGAGTTAATTGGAATGATGTGGTATACAGTGAAAAACATGCTGTCGTAGGGCTCAGCCAGGGCATGTAAAGTGGTCAGGGGAAACTACAGAAAGGTCTGTAGGACCTGGCTGTTGGCAGGAGTCTCTAGTTTTGTGCATTTATGCATGACAACTAGAGAATGGACATAAGCAATTAGGGCCATTTCTTCATCTTTTCCTGGCACTACCTTGGTAATGCAGGAAATGGCAACATGTATGAAAAAATAATGTAACTCATTCATGGGGATTCCACAACTATGAGGTTGCACTCCACACAGGAGTAGGGTGAGTTGGGCCCTTTTGTGGCAAGAAGGTCTTGGAGATGTTGTACTCTTTTCCTTCTGCTGATAGTAATACAGCTTCGTCAGAGGTAAACACTTGCTTGCGGTGTTTCCACTTGCAGGTAGTCTGCTAACTTTCATGTAAGGCATCTGTTAACCAATATTTTCACAGAGCAGCTTATGAATTTGAAGGTTATTTTTTATGGTAAGACTCAAAAGGGACCAGCTTTCTTAATGGTCATAAATATTTCAGGATGTTAGTGTGGTATTCAGGAGACTTTCCTTTCATTGTGTAATTTTAAGGCAACTTATGTCAAGTAGCCACAGAAAAAAAGTGTGGTTATGTTTATTCCATTTTTAAAAGGAAAGTGTTTGTGTATTATTTTTGTAATGGAAAGCACCTTTACACCAAAATTTACAACATTATTGCTTGGATGTAGCTCGTAACACGGGTTGTATTAAGGACTTAGTACAATGAATGTTTACTAAGTATGAGTTTTGTTGAAGATTCTTCTGAAAATCTGAAAACTTCCTGAGTTTTATTTTTGTTCCTTTACTGATATTCTGTAAGATGATAATGTTATTTAAAAAATGTACTCTTAAGTCTCTAAAGAATTCTTAATGTCTTGATAAATATGTTTATTATGTAATGAGTTTTTTATATTTTTTCAGATTGATTTCTATATCAATTAGATCGAAAATAGTTTTATGAGTAGATTAAGTATGGCATAGAATGAAAAAAAGCTCTTTAGATTTGAAAAATGCAGTTTAATTTCCAGCTACTGTAGATACAAAAGGCTTTCCTCAAAACTGAAGAGATGCTATTAGCACATTAATCATATAGTGCTGCTGTCAAAATATGGCATAATATTATTGAACAGTGTTTGATTAAATTTCAGCAACATATGAATGTATAGAAGAGGAACCACTGTGAAGGGTTCATGATAAATAGAGTCAGGTATGGTTAATGAAATGTTATTTGCATAAGCATGCTCACAGTTAGTTTGCTTGATGTTGGTATGGAGAAATTTAAATGATCTATACACCACTGTAACTTATTCAGAGGTCAAAGGTCTTCCTGCCTTTAGTTGCAAAAGATATAATGGTTGATGGCATATTTTGTCTCTGATTGATAGGAAATCAGGCATTCTCGTTTTATAAATAAAACTTACTTCATTTTTCTTAAGACATTCATTGATATGTTTTGTAATTTTTTAGATTGTTTGAACCAAAAAATAGTAGAAATTTTGGTAATAAAAGAGTAAGTGAACTCAGACCATTTTGGTCCAAATCTTGTTGACAGTAGGATTATCATATAACATGATAAAGTGGAGTTTTTGTTGGCTAAGATCATATTTATTTCAGTATTTATTACTCACAATTAGACTTATCCATGTGGTATATATCAAGAGTCATGTTAATCACAGTTTGAGCAATGTGCATTTTAGGTTTTCATTTTACGCTGTAATAGAAGAATATTACAGACCTTAGATTCCATTTAGTAACAGTTTTATATTTTCATGAGATTGATTTGTTTTTGCTAAGAAAGATAAGTTAATGAATTTCGTTTTCCAACAGTTAAAAGAGAGCTTTTATACACAACAAGCATTTATTCATAAGTCATGACTGTATTAATAGACACTTGTTTCCCTACTTGACCAGCATTGTGGAAAAACTTAGTAGTAGTTGCATGTTCACTGTGTATTTTGCAGTATTCATTACATTATTGTTATTTTTATATATTTTGCAATGCCCATATTGCCATTTAAGGAACTCATTACTTTGTAGTATGTGCAGCTTATATATTCTTAGCTACTACATAGTGTATGTGAGCACATGACTCCATAAGACAGGGGTTCCCCATACTTTTTCACACTTGATTCTAAAGCTAATAATTCATACTCTTTACATACAACTCTCCACCCACCCACCCAAGCATCAGTCAAGGTTTAATAGGATTCCTTGCCTGTGTACTGAAATCTCAAATGGGAGCTATAATTTGGCATACTGAAACATTTGGAGCTCATGAAAAATTTGAGTCACCTTAAGTCAGGGAAGGTGATGATAATTATTGATATTGATAATAAGAAACTGCATTTTACAAACCATGTATGCTCATGACCCTAAAGACTAACTATGTGATTAGGAAGGCCTGTTCTAACAACTTAGTTTGAAAAGAAGAATTTTGAAGCAGAAGCATTTTCATAAGGAGTCATCCTCATGTAGTTAAGTTTTTTTATCAGTTGAAAATGCTATATCCATGAATCAAGAAATAAACTGGAAAATTTGTGAAACAATGTAAAAGTTTTTACAGTATGAAAAAAGATTAGGCCTTGTATCCACTCAATGACGAAAACGTTGTTGCCTCGTCATTTTGAAAGCCTTTCCATTCAGAAGACTATGATGTAGGCATGTTTGTTTTTTCTCCATTTATATATGTTGACCACAGTAGTTAGAACTGATTCCTTTTGTCAGAAGTTAATGGAAATAGATCCACGGATTGGAAAAAGAAAGATTAGTCATCCAGTATGTGGACTTGAATTGTGTATTGCAGGGGCTTGTGATTTGTGTATTGAGATGTCTTTATGTTAATAGGGTTTGGTATAGAACCAGAGGAAAATGTTTAGATAATGTGTTGAAATTTGATTTTTATTTTATTTCAATACCTCAGTGCACATACGAAAAGGTTATTTTTCAACATATACATATTTATTTATATTTATTATGCATGATCA
>JAUUDW010616848.1:0-19368 GCA_032361385.1 Panulirus guttatus | reverse complement strand
CACCTCCTGGGATATCAAGGGTCTCTGTGTATATAATCCTGGTAAGTTAGGGAGATCCTGACATTGACTTAACCTGTGGGTATGATGGCCCAGCCTAGCTAGCCCTTGACTTGGTCACACTACAGTACCCTAGGGTCGTCCCGTCGTGCTCAAAGGTCGTCCCGTCGTGCTCAAGGGTCGTCCCGTCGTGTTCATGGGGTTATACTAAACTGGATATGCTCTGTGAATCTAATTAAGTTTTTTGACAAACGTTTTTGATAAAAGAAGTCCATTAACATATCATTTTCACAAGAAATATAAGAAATATAAAGAAACATTTACTGCTAAATCATCATAAAAAAAGTTTAAAAGTTTGAGGAAGATAGAATCAGAAGAAATTTAGTTTCAGATAAAGAGTAACTGTAAGTTACGACCAGATGTTTTGAGTGCCAAAAGAACAATTAGGTTTATTAAAGGTAAATACAATCGCGTGAAGGTAACACAGAGTGGATAAACCATGGGACAGGATGAGGTGGTCCACAGACAACACACTGATGTGGTTGTCCAACAGGATCAGATGGCTCCCTCCTGTGTGGTAGAGATATATGGACAGGGGAGCTCCAAAATCCATACCATGATTAGAGAGGTCTAGGAGCCATGCTACGACTGGAGGGTCAAGGAGCCACACTATGACTGGGGGGGGTCCAGGAGCGACACTATGAATGGAAGTCTAGGAGCCACGCTATGACTGGGGGTTTCAGGAGCCACACTATGACTGGGGAGTTAAAGAGCCACACCATGACTGGAGGGTCTAGATGCCACACTATGACTGGAGGGTCTATGAGCCACACTTTGACTGGGGAGTCCAGGAGCCACACCATGACTGAGGGGTTCATTCAGGAGCCACACTATGACTGGGGAGTGCAGGAGCCACACTATGACTGGGGATTTCAGGAGCCACACTATGACTGGGGATTTCAGGAGCCACACTATGACTGGGGAGTGCAGGAGCCACACTATGACTGGGGGTTTCAGGGGCCACACTATGACTGGGGAGTTAAGGAGCAACACCATGACTGGGGGTCTAGGAGCCACACTATGACTGGGGGGTCCAGGAGCCACACTATGACTAGGGAGTCCAGGAGCCACACCATGACTGGGTGGTTCAGGAGCCACACTATGACTGGAGAGGGGTCCAGGAGCCACACTATGACTTAGATTCATAATAAGAAAAAGAGAATTATGTTCTCTAGTGTAATAAATGCTAAGGTGTGACTGCGGACGTGGGATGGGGCAGCATGCTCCAGGCTTGGTACAGGGTCGCTTCCGGACGCCACATTTACATTTTTTTCCCACGGTAAATCGAGGTAACCTTCAGGTCTGACAACCGGGAATACCGTTTGTCCAGTGTGGCCCCCGGGCTGACTCATCATATCGGGTAGAGGACATGCCATACGACAAATAAGAGAACCACTTAACTTTCGGATCAAAGGACATCAAAATAACCAACCATATTTGGATAATCATTATACATTGCATCACTGCGTACGGGCGTAGTCAGGGCGGTAGGTGGGATGGGCAGGCGTGACACCATATGGCCCGGACGAACTGGGGAGAATATGGGACCTGAACTCCCCCCCCCCCCTCCCACCCAACCCTCCCCTGCCATTACTGACGAGCCTCCTCACACAGGTTGAGCAAGTAACGGTAGCCAGGCAGGAAAACGTTCCCAGCCAATGTAGGTCATCATACCGTCAGGCACACCGCACTGCCGCATGAACCACGACAAACTGGCTCACTGACCACATGGAAGGTCATGTAGGTCGTGGCGCGGGGACTCCTTCAAGCGCGACGACACGGTCCTAGAGCACGACTGGTATGATGGCCTCACGGAGGTCGTCGGATCAAAAGCCCAGCCCTTAAATGTAAACAGCCGCCAAAGAGTCCACCTCAGACTGATGATCTGGGAGAAACGTGCGCTAACGGAACACTATAACCCGGTACAACAAACTTCTGACGAAGGCCTGCGTGTTGGAAGAGTGCCGTAGGTAGGTAGGGTGTTGCTGCTGGACCGCCTCGACCAGACACACAACAGTATGTCGTGCGTGGTGAGGTGGATCCCAGTGATGGTCATCCTGGACGGCTCGACCACAACCCGCCCTCGCCTTCATCCCCATCTGTGAGCCTCTCTCCCGATACCCAAAGTGTCAGTACAGCGAGTCCTGTGTACCTCAGGCTGATGGTGACGCCGCGGGTCGAACCGGCCGCCAGGTCGTGTCGGAGACGGCCCCCCTCAAGCCTGCCAACTCTTCCGGCCTCAGGACCAGGCAGGTCTACGACTTCACCAGTAAGGTTCACCTAGAGCTTGGGTTGGTACTCCTGCACCACGTAGTCTCGGGTCTACTTCATTCAGCATGGAAACTTTCCTTCCCTCCACCTGAACGAGGATTCATTCCTGCCTACAGAGGGTGTGGTGCACATCACCACAGTGCTGTAGCTGACCTCCTGTTGTACTAGGTACCTGCCCTTCACCACAATGTACCTTAGCTGTTTTTCACTACAATATACCTGTCCTTCACCACAGTACACACAGGTTAGCTGTCCTTCACCACAGTACACACAGGTTAGCTGTCCTTCACCACAGTGCACACAGGTTAGCTGTCCTTCACCACAGTGCACACAGGTTAGCTGTCCTACACCGTTAATCCTTCATGGTTATCTCTGTCACTAGTATATCCCACAGATTACTTCTGTACCTTGAGCCCTGCATTAGTATACAGCGCACAATATGGGGGTTTATTAATCATACAACCAGCAGGTGATCATTGTATTCGTCTGCTGCAAGTTGCATGATTCTACGAGAGCAGAGTCCGATGCTTGCCACTATCTGGTGTATTTCCTTCACCATTATTTTGGTGGAGTTGGCTTATCAGCTGTGCACGCCCTATATCCTGCTTGAGGTCTCGTTCACCTGCATGTAATAACTTCCTCATGTCTTGTTTACCAGTCTGTAGCCCCAGTTTCTTCTGCTCTCCTTGATTTGTTGCCTTGTGGTCCACGTCACCTGTGTGGCTATAAAATGACCTGGTCTGTTACAGCAGTTTACTGTCGTGTCTAGCTGTAGTGTGGGCTGGTCTAACCCACCAGCGCTGTAGTCTTTGTCATTACACTCCCAACATAACTGCACCACCAAGTACTCTACAGCCGTCTTTCTTGTGTTTTTGGTCTGTCTGACGCCACCAGCCTGTAGCTCTCGTCACTAGGCTTTACCACTCCGTTCCCCTGACTAGTTATTCCCCTTATCCTGAAGCAACAGTCTCTTCTGCCCCAGTGATCTGCAGCAGTGGTGAACTCTGGTCTGTTGTACCTGAGATCCATGACTTCGATCGCTCTGTCACCACCACCTAAGACGTTATTCAGACAACTTCAGACTCACTGAGACCATTTTTCTGAAGTGTTGACTCACATATAGAATATATATATATATTTTCACTTTTAGATAACCATAATTATGGTATTACATCATACACTTCAAAATAAAAAAAAGTATTCGAAAAAAATCCTTCACATATAAAAAAGTTCGAGAATATGAATCTTTCGGACCTTTATTTTCACTGCTTAAGGACGAAATTAAAACTAAACTGTAAAATCTTACAGCTATCCTTAGACTCTTAAAATCATTACAGACACCAGCAGAACCGTTCTAGAAATCTAAAGTCTGGTTAGTCGTGGACGAAGTCATACAGATTAAACTATTATCAGCACCGCTCACCCATCCACCACCATGTGAAGGATGTTAACAACCGCTTCGCTGGCGTTCAACGCTCTGAGCCACAATGACCAAAAACTTTCTCTTGCTATTAAATCCTTGATAACCAGACTGTCGCGAGGGAAAGTACCGTTCATCGTCTTGCGATTTCTACCAATTCCTCTTTCCCCCAACACCCACACCGTAACTGCTGCAGTGAACAGTGCTCACTTTGCCTCTCCTGCACTGCTGCCTTTCCTGCACTCCTGCTATGCATCTCAGTTCAGTCAGCTGCTTTAAAAGTTTCCGGTGCTGTGACGCGTACTGTTGTGGGCTTCCCTGAAGAGACGACATGGTAAAATGACCTTTAGCGTTTGTATAATGAAAAGCACTAAAAACAGTCCTTCTGAGTATAATGATAAGCCCTGGACGGCACTGAGGCCAAGACAGATGATTCCCAAGGCCATCAAAAAATCGCGGAAAAAAATTAATCTAATTACACCACCACATGTGCATGGTAAAACATGGAATGAATTTCGTGTTTCACTGACAAACCAAATATCATTGTTCTTGGAGAAAAACAGACAAATAAGGAGGACAAACGTCGACTTGCTATATCAACATTTCTTGGGTAAAAAAAAAGGTGGTGAAAGTAAATAGGCCTTGAAAAGAGGTTTGCACAAACAGATACCGGGAGAGATAGAGTGTAAACTGGGCAAAAGCGTAGAGTAAATGACATTAGGGGAATGGGTGAGGAATGGGAGGTATTTAGGGAAGCAGCGCTAACATGAGCGAGAGAAGTGCGTGGCGTCTTGGAGGTGGGTATGTGAGAAATTGCTGAGATAGGTGGGATGTCGTGGTCAGGTTGTTAGTGATGGAGAAAAGAGATGTGTGTGGGCTCCAAGTGTTCACGAGAAAACTGAGGGAATCAAAAAATTATATATGAAAACAGTAAATACGAACATGGAATTCATACACAGAAGACGAATATAGAACATACAAGATATAGTGGGACCAGAAGGAAACGATGAAATGAAATGGCCTCTCCATAGCGAATATATACTTAAATTTTGTAATTTTAGTTTTTGAACACAAGTGCCAAGAGGAGATGTAAAGCTAATTCCATCTCTTAAAAAACCTACCTTATGATGAAAGGTTACGGAGATGAAATTTGTTTTCACTCGGAAGGCCAAGACAACACTGCGACTTTATAAAACTTTTCTAAATTCTGAATCAATATGAAATAAAACTTGAAAACTATTTACAAATGCAAGGCAATAGAATAACCATAATATATGGAATGAAATTAATCGTAAGAATCAGAGTTCAATAATGACATCACTAGACAAGGTGGGGAAGGCTGTTCAGTGTAGGGCGATGTCTGTCCCAGATGTAAGAGAGACGTGTTCGTCATCCGGCAGGATCCTTCCACGTGGCCACCAGCTGCCAGGACGTGCAGGCCACGCAGGGAGCCACCACCACCGGCATCTACCTCATCCATCCCCACAACCTCGTCCAAGGACCCTGGAAGGTCTTCTGCGACCTGGAAAGTGAGGGCGGCGGCTGGACGGTCTTCCAGGTCGGTACCAAACGCGCAGTACTTTTCCTTGGGGACTGGCCCAGTGCAGTCTTTGGTGACGATATTCAAATATCCTTCCAAACTTCTCCAGTGGCAATATTTCTTTTGATGTAAAGGCAGTCTTGAGTTGGGAAATATTTGCTGTGGTGTTCCTCAGGCAGGTCGTGCCAGCCAGCACCAGACCAAAAGAACCCAACTCAGGTCTCCACCAGTAGTGTAACGTAAGTGTTGTCAGGTTATAGTAATTGTGTGCAGTGTAGTACTACTGTGGCGTGTCTCACCTTGTCACCCTCTCATACCCCATCCCACCACTGGTTCTACCTCCTTCCACTGCGGGAACGTCCCACTGGCATTCCCCGGGCATCGTCTAACCCCGCTGGGCTGGCCCGTGGCAGGTGAGGGACGACGTTGAGCCGCACGAGAACTTCATGCGTGCCTGGGAGGACTACAAGGTCGGCTTCGGCGACTTCGACCGCGAGTTCTGGCTAGGTAAGTCGTGTCATACAGTCCCAGGCCCCGGGTTCTCAGCTGAACCTCTAGTTTTACCGAGTCCTCAGTCACATGGCTCCACCATAGTCTTGTGACTGAGTGGTGAGCCAAATGATTTTCTAAAGCCACTAGTGTGAAGGGAAGGGAAGTGAAGGGCGTGACAAGGCTCATAAAACGCCATCTTTACACGAGGCGCGACACAGTAAACACACGATTCGTTTGGGAGAGAATGAGACGAATGTCACAGTGATGAGTAGTTTACGATGACCTGCAGACAATTTGAGGTAAACACTGATCTGCACAACAGGTTAGCTAATTGTCTTCATCTAACGTTACTTTCCCAGTCCAATCTAACAGCTAGGGGTTAATGACCTGCTACAACATTAGGTCTGCAATGAATGTTTCACTAAGCACAGCTGAAAATCTGCAGTTCATTATCTAATACTGAATTGTCTCATTAATATTGGGCTGATATATGACTTTTTTTTTCAGCATTATTTATAACATCTAATGCAATTTCTGTCTGTGTGTGGACAATAAGACAGAGGACTTGTTCCACGTGGGATATGTATACAGACCCGTCCCCGACTGTCTGACTTAACACGAACACTGTCATAGTTTCCTGCCCCATCATTAGCAAAGTCTCCTGCCCCATCATTAGCAAAGTCTCCTGCCCCATCATTAGCAAAATCTCCTGCCCCATCATTAGCAAAGTCTCCTGCCTCATCATTAGCATAATCTCCTGCCTCATCATTAGCATAGTCTCCTCCAGCCCCATCACCACCATAGCCTCCTGCTCCATCACCACCACAATAACTTACCCCATAATCACCATAGTCTCGACCCATCACCACCAAAGTCTCATCCTGACCCATTATCACCACAGTCTCTTGACCCATCACCACCATAGTCCCATAACCCATCACCACCACAGTCTCATGCCTCATCACTACCATAGTCTCCTGCCCCATTTCCACGACAGCCTCCTACCCTGTCACCACCACTACTGCGCCATCACCACCATACTTTCTTACCCCATCACCATAATCTCCTCTTGCCTTATCACCATCATTGTCTCCTGTCCCATGACCACCATAGTCTCATACCCCATTATGACCATAGTCTCCTGCCCCATCACCACCACAGTCTCTTGTCCCATCACCACCACAGTCTCCTACCCCATCATCACCATAGTCTGCCCATCAGCATCATAGTCTGCTGCCCATCAATACCATAGTCTCCTGTCCCATCACTACTATAGTCTCCTACCCATCACCACCATAATCTACCCCATCACCAACATATTCTCCTAGCCCATCAACATAGTCTCCTACCCCATCACCACCATGGTCTCTTACCTCTTCACAAACGCCTCTTCTTGCTCCATCACGATGACTATCCTGCCCCATAACCCCATAGTCTCATACCCGATTATGACCATGGTCTCCTGCCCCTTCACCAACAGTCTCCTACCCTATCATCACCATAGTCTGCTCATCACCATCATAGTCTCTTACCTCATCAATACCTTAGTCTGTCCCATCACCACCATAGTCTCCAACCCCATCACTACCATAGTCTCCTGACCCATCACCACCAGAGTCTGACGATCACCACCATAGTCTACTGGCCCATCACCACCACAGTCTCCTGCCCCATCACTACCATAGTCTCGTACGCCATCACCAAGATAGTCTCCTTCCCATCACCACCATAGTCTCCTGCCCCATCAACGCCATAGTCTCCTGACGATCACCACTATAGCCTTTCCGGGACCCATCACCACCACAGTCTACTTTAGAGGCATCTCCATCACTGTTACTGGGATCTCCATCACTGTTACTGGGATGTAGTGTGATAATCGTAAAATGCTGACATACAGTCTCCAGACTGCCACGTACTGCAAGAGGCCATGTTTACATGTCTAAACTGCGGTTACTCAGGAAGACAAATTAGAAAATCTCGGCGGTACAGAATGTCTCACAGTCAGGAGTTAATAATACATCCGATTGTGGGCTTCCTTGTCTCATGATGAATGGTTGAGAGAGGCAAGAGTTCCTAGTGATGGTTGTACTACATGGTTGTGGGGTGGAGGGCTGGCTGGCTGGAGGCTATATTATACATGGCTGTGGGGTGGAGGGCCATGCTGCAGATGGTTGTGGGGTGGAGGGCTATGCTGTAGATGGTTGTGGGGTGGAGGGACGGTTTTCTGGTGGAGGGCTGGGTGTGGGGCGGACGAATGGTAATAGGGTGGAAGGCGTTTTGAGGGGTGGAGGGCTGGAGATAAATGTAAACTAAGAAACTGATCCTTGTCCCAAGCCAACTCCACAAATGCCAGGTTTTAAAATGATAGCTTAAACTTACACAAACACACACACACACACACACAAACACAAACACACACACAGAAACACACACATCTCCGTGGATTCAGACGGTACGTCAGGGGAGGGAAGAGCGAGAGAAGAATGACACACACGAAGGGTCAGAGAGCCATGTCTATGGAGGCACCAGAGACCGTAGGACGAGACGGAATGACCGGATTACACACAGAGCAGAGACGATACTGATGACAGTGGACGCGGGTGCGTGTCTATACTGTGACTACTGAATGACACAGTGACCAATGAGACAATGATCGCTTGATGTCAGACACCACTGAATAACACCGACCACTAAATGCCAGTGACAACCGAATGACAGTGACTACTATATGACACAGTGACTACTAAATGACAGTCACCACCAAATGACATTATGACCACAGGCTGAGACAATGACCACTGAATGACAGTGTATAAAGAATGATACAATGACTACAAAGAGGCAATGACCAGAGAAAGACAAAGTGGGCAAGTTATCAAATTCCCACCGCACAGTACAACAGCCACTGTAAGACACTATGACCACTGGCTGACACAATGACCACTGGCTGACACAATGACCACTGAATGACGCAATGACTATCATAAGGCACAACGACCTCCAGCTAACACAATGACTACGGCCAAACACAAAGACAACTGGCTGACACAAAGACTATTGGCTGATATAATGACCCCTGAATGCTAAAATGTTCCCTGGATGATGTGATAACCACTGACTAACATCATGACCACTGAATGAAACAACGACCACTGCCTGACACAATGACGACTGCCTAACACGATGACCGCTGGCTGACACAATGACTACTGGCTAACATAATGACCAATGTCTGACATAACGCCCACTAAATGTAACAATGTCCACTGGCTGATGATATAACCACTTGGTAACACCATGACCACTTGATAAATCAATGACCACAAGCTGACACAATGACTACTGGCTGACAATATGACCAATGACTCATACAATGACCACCAGATGACACAGAGACGAATGCCTAACACAATGACCACTGGCTGACAATGACTGCTAGCTGACATAATGCTCACTGAATGTTATGATATTCACTGACTAACACCATGACCACTAAATGAAGCACTGGCCAGTGGCTGACACAATGAGCAATGGCTGACACGGTGACCACCGGATGACACAGCGAAGGCCAGGTGACACAATGTCAACAGACTGACCCAACGATCACTGCTGAGTGAGGCACAATGACCACCAATAACACAATAACCAATGAATGACAAGGAAAACTGAATGACAGTTACCAGTGGATGACTCAGTGATCTCTGAATGACTTTGACCACTGACTGACACAATGACAGGAACCAGCGAGTGACAATGACCACTTAATGACACTAACGACTAAACGACAGTTACGAGTGAATGACACAATGACCATTGAACGACGCTGTGACCTCTGAATCACATAATGCCTACATGCTGACACGCTGACCACGAAATGAGTTACCAGAGAATATGACAAAATATCCACTGAATGAAAATGACCTTTAACTGACAGAATGGTCTCTGGCTGACACAATGATGAATGGGTGATAATAAGACCACGATATGACAAAATGACTACTGCTGACACAATGACCACCGGCTGACATGATGATAACTGAATGAAAGAATGACCACTGAATGACACAGTGACCACTGGCTAACACTATGATCAGTGAATGATACTATGAAAATTGGATGACACAATGACTAATGAATGACACTGACCACAGGCTGACACTATGGTCAGTGAATGACACTATGAACATTGGCTGACACAATGACCACTGAATGACTAACCACTGGCTGACACTATAACCACTGGCTGACACTGACCACCGGCTGACACTATGACCACTGGCTGACACTATGACCACCGGCTGACAATATGACCATTGAATGACACAGTGACCACTTGATGACACTATGGCCATTGGATGACACTATGACCTCTGGATGACACAATAACCACTGGCTGACACTATGAACACCGGCTGAAACTATGACCACCTGCTGACATATGACCACTGGCTGATACATTGACCACTGGATGACACTATGAACACCGGCTGAAACTATGACCACCTGCTGACACTATGACCACTGGCTAACACTGTGACCACCGGCTGATACTACGACCACTAACACAGTGACCACTGAATGACACAGTGACGACTGGCTAACAGTATGACCACCGGCTGACACTATCACCACCGACTAACACTGACCACTGGCTGACACTATGACCACCGGCTAACACTATGACCACCGACTGACACTGTGACCACTGGCTGACACTATGACCACTAGCTGACACTATGACCACCGGCTGGCACTATGACCATCATCTGACACTATGACCACCGGCTGACATTATGACCATTAACACAGTGATCACTGAATGAGTGACCACTGGCTGACACTATGACCACCGGCTGACACTATGACCACTGGCTGACACTATAACCACCGGCTGACACTATGACCACTAACTCATTGACCACTGAATGACACAGTGACCACTGGCTAACACTATGACCACCGGCTGACAGTATGACCACTGGCTGACACTATGACCCGACTGACACTGACCACTGCCTGACACTATGACCACTGGCAGACACTATTACCAACGGCTGACACTATGACCACTAACAGTGACCACTGGCTGACACTGACCACCGGCTGACACTATGACCACTGGCAGACACTATGACCACCGACTGACACTATGACCACTGGCTGACACTAACCACCGGCTGACACTATGAACACTAGCACAGTGACCACTGAATGACACTATGGCCACTGGATGTCACAGTGACCACTGGCTGATACTATGACCACTAACACAGTGACCACTGAATGACACTATGGCCACTGGATGACACAATGACCACTAACACAGTGACCACTGAATGACACTATGGCCACTGGGTGACAAAGTGACCACTGGCTGACACTATGATCACTAATTGACACAGTGACCACTGGATGCCACTGTGGCTACTGGATGAGACTATGGCCACTGGATGACACAATGACCACTGGCTGACACTATGATCACCGGCTGACACTATGACCACTGGCTGACCCTCTGACCACTGGCTGAAACTGTGACCACCGGCTGACACTATGACCACCGGCTGAAACTATGACCACCGGCTGAAACTATGACCACTGGCTGACAGTATGACCACCAGCTGACACTATGTCCACTGGCTGACACTATGACCACCGGCTGACTCTATGACCACTGGCTGACACTATGACCACCGACTGACACTATGACTACTGGCTGACACCGACCACCGATTGAAACTATGAGCACCGGCTGACACGATGACCACTAACACAGTGACCACTAAATGACATTATGGCCACTGGATGACACAGTGACCACTAGCAGACACTATGACCACTAACACAGTGACCACTGAATGACAGTGACCACTGGCTGACACTATGACCACTGGCTGACACTATGACCACCGACTGACACTATGACCACTGGCTCACACTATGACCACCGGCTGACACTGACCACTAACAGTGACCAGTGAATGACACTATGGCCACTGGATAACACAGTGACCACTGACTGACAATATGACCACTAACACAGTGACCCCTAAATGACACAGTGACCACTGGCTGACACTGTGACCACCGGCTGACACTAGGACCACTAACACAGTGACTACTGAATGACACAGTGACCACTGGCTGACACTATGACCACTAGATGACACAGTGACCACTGGCTGATACTATGACCACCGGGTGACACAATGACCCCGGCTGACACTATGACCAATGAATGACACAGTGACCACTGACTGACACTATGACCACCGGGTGACACTATGACCAATGGATGACACTGTGACCACTGGCAGACACTATGACCACCGGCTGACACTATGACCACTGGCTGACACTATGACCACCAGCTGACACAATGACCACTGAATGACACAGTGAACAATGGCTGAGAAATGACCACTGAATGACGCAATGACCACAAGCTGAAACACCAGCAATTATATGACAGTATAGCCACTGGCTGACAGTGACAAATGAATGACGCAATGACCACCTTCTAACAGACACTGCCAACAGGCTAAAAAATATAACGAACACACTAACAGACACAACGACAACAGACTGACAAAAAATAACTACAGACTGACACGAACATCACAGACAAACACAGTCACCACAAACAGAGAGACAATGACAACAGACTAACAGACACAAGCACAGACTGACAGACACAATGTCCACAGACTGACAGACACAATGACCACAGACTGACAGACACAATGACCACAGACTGATGGACACAATGACCACAGACCGACAGACACAATGACCACAGACTGATGGACACAATGACCATAGACTGATGGACGCATTGACCACAGACTGACTGATGGACGCACTGACCACAGACTGACAGACACAATGACCACAGGTTGACAGACATAAGGTGCAGACATTGACAGACACAATGACCACAGGTTGACAGACATAAGGTGCAGACACTGACAGACACAATGACCACAGACAGATTGACACAGTGACCATAGACTGAAAAACACAATAACCACAAACTGACAGGGAACATGACTACAGACTAACACACACTATAACCACAGACTGATACACACAATTACCACAGACTGACTGACAGAGCAGCTACAGACTAACAAAAACAATGACCACAGACAGAGCGACAATATGAAGATAGACAGACAAAATTATCACAGACTTAAAGGGATCAGACTGACAGAACAAACGACCAGAGACTAACAAAGATAACCAATCACAGACCGGCAGAGTCTGACACAATGATCAGAGACTAAAGGACTCATTAACCACAGACTACCAAACAAAATGGACACAGACAAAAAAAATGACCACAGACTAACTGGCACAATTACTACAGACTGACTGATAAAATTACCACAAACTGACTGTTTCACTGACCGCAGACTTCAACAATGTCTACAGACTGACAGTTATATCAGACTGACAGATACAGTGATCACAGAATGACTGACACAATGATCACAAACTGACAGAGACACAAGGACCACAGACTGACAGAAAAAAGTGATCACAGACTGACAGAAAATGGCCACACACCAACAGACACAATAACTATAAACTGATAGACACGATGACCACAGACTGACAGACATATAGTGACCACAGGCTGACACAATGATCACAGACTGACATACACAACAATCACAGGCTGACAGAAGCAATAATCACAGACTGACATAATGATCACAGACCGACAGAGTGAAACACAATGCTCAAACGAAGACAATCATCACAGACTCACAGACACAATGGTCACAGACTGAAAGACACAAAGACAACAGTCTGACAGACACAATGATCACAGACTGAGACACAATGACTATACACTGACAAACACAACAACTTCAAACAAAAACAATGACTAAGACCTTAGACACACTGATAAGACACAGACGCAAAGACCATAGTCTAACAGACAGTGACTATGGTCTAACAGACCGAGACCATTGACAGACAGCCGGTGACTAGTCTGACAAAAACAGTTTAAGATATAATGACCACAGACTGATATACACAATGATCGCTGACAAAGACATTGACAACAGACTGAGACACACTGACCACAGACTGACAAAAATAGTGACTACAAATTCACGGACACAATGACAACATACTGACGGACACAATGCACAGAATGACACAACGGCCACAGACTGGACGACCCAGTGGTGACAGACTGACTGACACAATGACCACATGGTGAGAAACAGTGATGACAGACTGACAGACACGGTGATCACAGACTGACAGACAGAGTGATGACAGACCAACAGGATGAAGACAGAACGACAGAAAAGATAAGACCGAAGGACGCACTGCTCACAGACTGATAGAAACAATGTCCACAGACTGAGATAAAATGTACACAGACCGATATAGAATGTTCACAGACTGACGGACATAAAATGATCACAAACTGAAAGACACGATGACTGAAGACTAAGAAAATGTCCAGAGAAAGACACATGATCACCGAATGAAACAGTGATCACAGACTGACAGACACAGTGATCACTGACTAAGGCATAAACATCGAAAACTGACAGACGCAATGACCACAGATTAACAGACACATTGATTAAAGCAGGAGAAAAGCAGTGACCACAGACTGAGACAGAAAAACAAACTGAAAGATGTAATCATCAAAGCCTCACAGACCAAATAATCACAGACTGAGACGCAACGATCACAGAGTAACAGACGCAATGATCAAAGGCTCCTAAACGCAAATCATCAAAAACTGGTAGAGGTATTGATCACAGACTAACAGACGCAATGATCACTGGCTGACAGACGCAATGATCAGTCTTACAGACATAATGATCACTCACTGACAGACGCAATGATCATCATCTGACAGACACAATGGCTACAGACTGACATCCTCAATGGTCACAGACTTGCTAGTATCCAAAGACTGACAGACACAGTGACTACAGACTGATAGACATTATGACTACAGACTCAAATACAATAACAACAGACTGACTCCTCACGCAATGATCTGAGAATGACACCAGACACAGACAAAACTACCTCAGACAAAAAGACGCGATGACCACAGACTGAGAGACAATAACTGCAGACTGACAGACACAATAATCAAAACTGACAGACACAATGATCACAGACTCACTGGCACGATGGTCAAAGATTGACAGACCACTGACAGACATAACGACCACAGACTGAAAGACTCAGTAACCACAGACTGAGACAATGACCACAGACTGACTGACACAGTACCACACACTTACAAACACAATGACCAAAATCTGGGAGACTGATCACAAACAGACACAGTTTGCACAGACTGACAGACACAACGACACCAGACTGACAGACACAAGGACCACAGACAGACTGACACAATGATCACAGACTGACAAAAAAACAGTGACCACAGACTGACACCAAGACCCACTGGCTGACACCATGACCTGTGATTAACATTTTGAATACTGGATGACACCAAGACCACTGACTGACGCCAGGACCAATGACTGATTCCAGGACCAGTGGCTGACACCAGGACTACTGGCTGACACAAGGTCCAGTGACTGAAACCAGAACCACCAGCTGACAGCAAGACCACTGAATAACACCTGGGCCGTTGGCTGACGCCAGGACCAGTGAATAGCACCCGGACCATTGCCCGACATCATGATGATTTACTGACGCCAGGACCACTGGCTGACACCAGGACCACTGACCAACATCATAATCACTGACTAGCATTATAATCATTTACTGATGCCAGGACCACTGACTGACACCAGGACCAATGGCTGACACCATGACCACTGACTGATAACATGGCGACAGATTGACACCAGAATCGCTGACTGAAATCACGACCACTGGCCAACACCTTGACCAATGGCTGACACCAGGACCATTGACTGATATCTGGGTCATTGAATGACACCATGACCCATGACTGGCAACACGATAACAAGCTGACTCCGTAACCACTGGATGATACCATGACCACTGGCGGGCACCATGACCACAGTCTGACACCATGACCACTGACTGACACCAAGACCACCGGCTGACGCCATGACCACTGGCTGATACCACGACCACTGACTGACGCCATGACCACTGACTGACACCATGACCACTGGTTGACGCCATAGCCACTGACACGCTATGACCATTGGCTGACGCCATAACCACTGGCTGACGCCATAACCACTGACTGACACCATGACCATTGACTGACGCCATGACCGCTGACTTACACCATAACCACTGGCTGACGCCATGACCACTGACTGACACCATAGCCACTGACTGACAGTATAACCACTGACTGACGCCATGACCACTGGCTGACGCCGACCACTTGCTGACACCATGACCACTGGCTGACGCCGACCACTGGCTGACACCATGACCACTGGCTGACGCCATAGCCACCGACTGACGCCATGACCACTGGCTGACGCCATAACCACTGGCTGACGCCATAACTGACTGACACCATGACCACTGACTGATGCCATGACCACTGACTAACACCATAGCCAATAGCTGACGCCATGACCACTGACTGACATCATGCCTACTAACTGACACCATGGCCACTGACTGACACCATGACCACTGGCTTACTCCATGACCACTGGCTGACACCATGACCACTGACACCATAACCAATGACTGACGCCATAACCACTGACTGACACCATGACTACTGATACAATGATCAATGACTGGCAAAAAGACTGCTCAGTAATACAGTGGCTAGACTGAAGAATGAAATAGAGTAACGTTGACTGAAATAATAGGAACTGACTAATGCAATAGTCACTGCATTTCACTGCAACTAATCTCCGATACAATGAATACAGATTAACACAAGTACCATTGCCTGACACAATGATCAGACACTGACAGTGACCACTGGCTGACAGATGGATCCCTTCCCGACACAGTGATCAGTGGCTGACACAGTACTGCCAGGGTGATCAGTGGCTGACACAATGACAACAGACTAACACAATGACCACTGACTGACGCCATAACCACTGACTGACACCATGACCATTGACTGACGCCATGACCACTGACTAACACCATAACCACTGGCTGACGCCATGACCACTGACTGACACCATGCCTATTAACTGACACCAAGGCCACTGACTGACATCATAACCACTGACTGACACCATGACCACTGGCTGACACCATGACCACAGACACCATAACCAATGACTGACGCCGTAACCACTGACTGACACCATGACCACTGACTGACACCATAACCTCTTGCAGACGCCATGACCACTGACTGACACCATAACCACTGCCTAACATCAAAACCACTGGCTAACATCAAAGCCATTGACTGACAGCACGATTACTGATGACACCATGACTATTGACTGATATTTAGACTGCTGGATGACTCCATGACGACAAGCTGACACCATGACGTCTGGCTGACACTAGGACCACTGACTGATGACAGAACAGGTGGGTAATAAAAGAAACAATGACTGACACCATGACTTATGGCTGACTCTATAACCACTGGCTGACACCATGACCACTGGTTGACCCCAAGACCACTGACTGACACGACCAATGACCAGCGGTGTCAGACAGCAAGACCACTAACGGATACCACGACCACTGACCAACTCCATGACACCATGAAAACTACCTGGCAATTTGACCACTGACTGACACCATGACAACTGGCTAACACCATGAACACCGACCGACAATAGAACCACTGACTGACAACCAGGAACACGGACTAACATCAAAACCACTGGCTACCACTTGGACCAGTGAAAGCCACTGGCTGACACTAGGACCACTGACTGTCACAAGGACCACTGATAGACACCAAGACCAATAGCTGATACCAACATCGCCGACTGACACCATGACCACTGGCTGACACCAGGACCACTGACTGACACACTGCTCTCTCACGATGTTTTCGTGACTGATACAATGACCAAACTGGCACAGCTGCCCCGAAATGATACAACAGTCGCTGACTGTTACAATGAATAAAGCTTGATACACTAGTACTGACCGATTCACAGACCAAAGTCTGATTCAAGCAGACTGATACAATGACCTCATCTGATACAAGTATCGACTGATACAGTGACTACAGCCTGATACAACAAGCAGAAAATGATACACTGACTACAGTCTGATACAAGTATTGTATGATACAGTGACACAGTCTGATACAAGGATTGCATGATACAATGACCACAGTTTGATACAAGTACTGCATGATACAATGACCAATTCGATATCATTATTGCATGATACAATGACCATAGTCTGGTAAAAGTACTGCATGATACAATGAAAGTTTGATACAAGTATTGCATGATACAATGACCTCAGTCTGATACAAGTACAGCATGATACAATGACCTCAGTCTGGTATAAGTAGTGCATGAAACAATGACCACAGTCTTATAAAATTAATACTGACTGATACAATGAACGACAGACTGCCTACTAGTTTACTGGACACAAACAACACAAATATTCATAATGAGTGATGCAATTACCAGATTGGTACAGTAATACATGACTGATATAATGACCAATGACTTACACAATGAAGTGCTTGTTACAGCGACGTATGATAATGACATACAATAACGTGATAAAAAAATCACATTATAATAACCTACTCAATGACATAAATGCATTGTATGATAATGATAATGACATTACATATGATCAGTGAAATTAAATAATAAAGACTGATACAATGACATTACAGAATAATGACTTACAATGACATTACATGATAATGACTGGTACAGTGGTATCAGGTGGTAACTGAAACAAGACAAAGACGACAAATGTGCTGACAAGAAGGCTGATTAACTGTCAGGAAGGCTTCATTATACTCAAAGGACAAGACTGACACCTGACTGATGATACAATGACCTCTGCTGTGCCACATGACTTTGAAGATGATGGATAACAACGCAAGGACTGTTGATTAATATAATCGCAGATGGAATTTACTGATTAATACACATGACTACTGATACAATGATCAATGGCTGGCAAAGAGACTGCTCACTAATACAGTGGCTAGACTAAAGACAATACAGTAACGGTGACTGAAATAATAGGAACTGATTAATGCAATACCCACTGCATTTCACTGCAACTAATCTCCGATACAATGACAACAGAATGACACAATGACCACCGGATGTCACAATGACAACAGAATGACACGATGACCGCTGGATGACACGATGACAACAGATTGACACAATGACAACAGAATGACACTGACCACTGGATGACACAATGACAACAGAATGACACAATGACCAGTGGATGACGCAGTGACAACAGATTGACACAATGACCATTGGATGACACAATGATGAGATTGACACAATGACCACCGGATGACACAATGACCACTGGATGATACAATGACAACAGATTGACACAATGACCACTGGATGACATAATGACAACAAATTGACACAATGACCACTGGATGACACGATGACAACAGAATGACACAATGACCACT
>JAUUDW010616515.1:0-11745 GCA_032361385.1 Panulirus guttatus | reverse complement strand
TCTGGAGTGAAATGAGTTCATAGATATTGGCACTGTGCCTCATATATGTGTTTCCTCTCTTTTGGTATGATGGTATTTGGTGTGGCGTCAGGCAGAGGTGCCACCTACCCCCAAAGACGAGGTGTGGGTGCCTGGTGGAAGTATCTGGTACAGTATAACCATAGAGGTATATCAGACGAGCTGGTGCAACCACAGATGTGGCAGGAGGCCAGGAGGTTGGGGTTACCGGGTGTGTTGAAACCCATGGAGATAGGGCTGTGTCGTCTTCTCAGTGGTGTAGCTTAAGATACATCAAAATGAATTTTCCATCGCCTTGCATCGGTAAATTCGTCAAGTACACTAAATTTTATTAGTCTTGTTTCTTGAGGCAAACACAACTGTGCTCCATTGTCTGAACTATAGTTTTTTTGTAAGGCACTTTGTTGTGTCTTGCGTTCACAGCACTGATAGAAGTTAATGATATGACTAGAGTAAGTGAGTGAGTGAGTGAGTGAGTGAGCGAGTGAGTGAGTATGAGGGCAAGAGTGACGGGGAGAGGTCTGGAGTGACGTAGTGTGAGAGGTAGAGGAGCAGTTGTAGTACCACACCTGTCCAACTCAACAGTTTTAGACGGGAGTGAGAGATGGTCTAGTTTCACCGTAATTGATTTTCCTATCTGTAACTCAGCAACGGCATCTGTGCCTCAGCAGTGACGTGTGTAACTCAGCAGTGACGCAGTGGTTGATTATGAGTGGCAGGGTGCCACACGCCACTGTTGATAAGCTAATCCCGTGCAACTATCATAGACAGAAGACGAACGAAGGGGATGAAACAATGCGATCACAGTTCGGATGGAAGGCTTCTGCTAGTGTGGACGTCATGACCTCTACACTCACATACACCTGCACATATGTATACATGAAAACATAGATTTACACATTTATGCACATACATGCAAATGCAAACACCAATGAACATTAAAGCGCACACACACACATACACACACACACACACACACACACACACACACACACACACGGGCCTTCCGGGTGTTGTGGTTAGCATTACGGGCCATGAGTCATCATGGGACCATCGGGGTCAGGTCCACAGGGGTTCGAATGCTGGCAGCCGCGCCACAGATAATCCCAGGTGATGATCCTCCCTTCGGGGCTGGTCGATACATGGGTATCAAGCTCAGGTTGAGACGTGTGTGTGTGTGTGTATAAACACATAAGTGAAGGCAAGGTACATAGTATATACAAGGGTAAGAGAATTCACAGAAATATCAGTTTCTAATCCCAAATGTAAATATACAGCAGAAAAAAACGACAAATTGTGATTTATGTTTAATTTCAACAAATCCGACATACTTTTCGTCATGAAAATCTTTCAAGAGTCACGGAAAGCAGAATTCCTATATTCAAGCTCCATTATTGTCTTAACTTTGCTCACGAGTTTATAATTTGCTTGCCGCCTTGAAGGAAAGTGGAAGCTGTACAAACTTTTAAGATATTTAAAGGTGGCACCTTACTGGAAACAAGGAACATAATATGGCAACAATCGACTCATCGTGTTGCTAAATGTAGATTCTTCAATCTTCATTTGCATCTATGATCACCTTCATTTCAAGTCTGATATATAATGTTAAAATGTGTCTATGCAAGTTACTAATCTCATCTACATGGAAGGGCATCGTCCAGAGACTTATGACGTCTCAGGAATTTGTTTCAATTTACCTTTTCGGTAATTACTGAAACGGTCTGGTAGACAGAATATTACAGCCTATGTACTATAGTGGCCTTACATAACAAGCCTTGTGTTTCAGATCCCTTTACAGGTAACAGAAGTTGAGGGAGGAACGCAGGCCATGCTGCACCAGCCTAGAAGGAACGGAGAACGTGCTACACCAACCTAGAAGACACGGAGACTATATCACACTAGTCTACGGGGAATGGAGACTGTGCCACACTACGCTAAGAATAAGTCACGCACTCTGACTGGTTTCTCACACACCCTGCAACTGTATCATGGACAGTCATTTCTACAGACTTTTATATTGAATGAAAAGTGTAAATTTCTCTCATTCTGTTTATCCTAAAGGTTCGCTCTGATGTGTTTATCTAGCTTACTATGTTGGTCGTGATTTCCACGCTCCAAGGGGACTGGGATATCCTCCTTCATAGGTCCTGTCCGTCTAGGGTATACGAACTGGGTTTACCCGTCTCGGCATCAGTCATCCTTTTAAAGAATTAATCATTTATACGATTTCATCAGTTGATCAACAAATTCAATGACTGTATTTTCTTTTTTGTATTTCAAAACTGTTCCTTGACATGTTGTATTCCTCTCACGTAAAATGTTCTCATGCTAAAGTTTACATCATCACAGTCTTTCTTATACAGATACTCCCACCACACAAGCCTCATTTCTGTAAAATAAGAAGGTCGTCTGTCTGTCTGTCTGTTTGTCTGCACACAGGCTGAAGTTGTCAGACGCACGAACACTAATCCCCACACACAGTTGATAATCATCCATCCATTTTCTTGGTACGATGGAAATTGCTGGCCGTTCGGGGTATATCTTTTCAGGAAAACGTTCTTGCAGAGCGGGAGGTTATGTCGGCAATGTGGTTGGTCTGAAGGGGGTAGTGGCAGAAGTGAATGCTTGAGACCACTGAAGAACGTCATTCCGCCTTTCAGGGTGTGGTGGCCAGGTAGGGAGGGAGGGCGTGGTGGTGATGGTGAGGGAGGTTGTGACAGCCAGGACTGGAGGGCGTGGTGATGGTGAGGGCGGTAGTGGTAGCCCTCCATAGGAGCAAGCAGACGAGGGCCCGAACTTAACAGTGCTTCTACAACCCTTCCCTTGTGAAGCTGATGTTATTATCAGACGATCGAGACGACTGAGGAAGATATCACAATATCACTACTTCAGAGATCCAGAAATGAGTCAGAGTAAACTTCAGTTGGAAGTAGCGATTTTAGGGTAGGAAGTATCACTTCAGGCCTCAAGAGAACGAGAGAGACAGATATAAACCACAAGTCGATCGTTAGATTTTAAGCAAAGCATCAAAGGTTCATGTGTTGTTACTGGATACAAACACATTAGACGTCATTTGATTTATTTCATGATTGTCAGAGTTTGTTAGTGAGAAATTTATTTGTAAATAAGATTGAAGAAAATGTACAACAATCAAAATCTCTACTTCTGATTACTTACGGAATGACATAGTATGGAAAGTTTCCCGCGGTAAACTAGGAAGGTCGATGGAAGTCATTCTGCCTGACACTACACATATCTCAGTCACCCTCCACCCCAGCCAGCCTTCCATATCACCTTCGATCTGCCTCTGTCTCGTGAAGTGTCTCTTCGAGACGTCTCAAACAATTCATCCTGTCAGAAATAATGATTTATCTGAGAAGCCCGGGATCTGTTTCCGGGAATGGAGGAAGGCGTATAGAGGGGAAGGTGCAAACAAATAAACAGAACTGTAAATAAAGAAATAATGGTAAAAGATGCTGTGTAAAATAATAATGATGATCTATTATAGAACATTGCTATGATTGATATACCTTCCCTACAGCTTTTATTCATTTGACAATGGATGAAAAAAATCGAAACTTTGTGTTAAACTTAGCAATATTGGACTGTACTTTGTCAGTTTATGATATCAGAGATTGAAAGCACATGTGATGTGGTATTGTATTAACCCCAGGAAGAAAGACGGATAATATGAAAACTGGAAAAATTACAAAAGACAATAACAAACAGCAAATATGCTGTCTTAAGCAATACACAAAGTGCTATAAGGGCAGGTGTTGGATTCCGGTCGCGTGCTTATCAGCGAGGGCAAGTGTGAACTGAGTAGGTTACGTGGGTGTCCTGCTGTTAGAGGAAAAATAGTTACCAGATGAATTGAGAGAGAGAGAGAGAGGGAATATCTTACGGACGATACGTTGCTAATAGGTTAGGCTAAGCGCGTAGCATTCACCGCACTGATTGTTCGATGGATAAAACAGTTTTCTCTCTGCTGCCGTGATCTTTATATAACCGTCTGTTCTGGGTTCATCTGGGACTAATATCAACCAGACATCACATCTTTGCTTTTGTAGTTGTCCAAGCAAGTGTCTTGCTTCTCCTGGCAGTATGCTGAATGATTTTTCAAGCTTTTTTGCAGGACTCTCGTATTTCTTCGTGATATGTCTGGTATATTGCATGGTCTTCTAATAAACTTGATATTCATCTTTACTTTCTGAGAGGCTTTAAGTTCCTAACATCTTCCTTTTCTTCTTCAGCTTGTTCGGCCGATGATTATCTTGTGGTATCTTTTACCTCTTCCTTCTTGGTTATAGATTTCGATTTTTTTAGCCTATCATGGCAGCTCGTATGTTCAATCCCCTCAATTCTGCTCGCAAAGTGCTTCTGAATTCTATCTTGTTTATTTTCATACGTTTCGTCGGTGACCATAGGACACAGCAGTATTCAAATTTGCTAATGCATACATTAAACATTTTCACCAATAGTTTTCCCTCTCTTATAAATAAAGTTCTCATTATCATACCACTCATTACATAGCTCAAAACTGCTATCTAGTTCCTCATTTATCATGACTCAGAGATTCTAGCATGCTTCATTTTCCATTAGTATCCCTGTTGGGCCTTCATAAGGTGTCCTTAATGTATCATTAGTCATTCAGGAACTCATTTCCTTAAGCTTGTCTTCCATTTGTCTGTCATCCACCCATTTGTATACTGTATCACAGTCTTCTTGCACGTCTTTTACATCAGTCTCTGATCCTGTTAACATGACAATACTTTCTTTCACTTCTCTGTCGATCTGTCGCTGTCTGTATTGTCATGAAGAACACTCAGGCTGTCACTGTTCCTTCTGGTACACCAAACACATCAAACATGGCTGCATTTATGCTGCTTTTAATTTTCAATCAACTTAGACTTTTCGATACATGTTCCTATCTTATCCTTAATGTTGTATTTCATAACTTTTTCTAGTAAAATCTAAAAGTTTATCTTATGAAACGCATTAGCAAAATTGAGAAAAAACAATGTCCAGTCTCTTTCACTGCACCAACATTTCATAAATGTTTTTATAATGAGCTAATGACTAGGTTTGCATACTTTTACCTGGTGTAGGTCCATTGTGGCTTTCATTTATATTCATCGTGACCAGATGCTTTAGTATGTCTGAGTCCTTTTATAATTCTTTTCAAAGAATTTTATCACCTGTGAAGCGGAGTTGATTAGCTTACGTTGCTTAAGTATCAGCTCTGTTTATTGGTGTTACATATGCCATTTTGTAAACGTCTTATGTTTTATTTTCGTCCAGACTTTGCCCCATCAGTAATATCATTGGTTAAGCTATGGCAATTTATGTCTTATGTAAGAAAAGGCTAGGATTCATCTACTTATATCATTTTCTAATATCGCAATATCTGTGGCAGCTTGTAATTATGTTGCCTTAACAGCTCATTCGTTAATTTCTGCTTACATTTTAAACTGAATACTGTGTTTTATTGCTCAGTTAATATCCTACATATTTTCTAGGGATTATTTTCTTACTTTCTGGGGTCTAATATCTGATTTTTTGCTAGTTGCTTTGTGCATGAAGAAAAATATATCTGTGTGCGTCCCGGTTCATGATTCGTAACGCTCTTTCTTCATTCATTGTAAGTTCTATTCTCTGTGATTTGATTATATTCTCATCAGCATCATTCTCTTACAAAGTTCTTGCTCTCTCCTCACCCATTACCAACTCTTTTTCTTTCATGCTCTTCTTCTATACATCCAATATTTCTCTTTCTTGTTGACCAACGCTTTACGCTATTTTCCTTTTGGCTGATATTAGCTAACCGATTATATTTTTCCAACGGATGCTTTTGTGTTTGCTTCTGTGCTATCGCTTTTTTTAAAGAGTCAATCACTGCAAAATTTCACTCTCGTTTCTTCATAGAAGTGATCAGACATCCCACCAGCTGCGCCTTCAAGCACATCCAACAGCCTCTCATTTGTTCGCACATTACTTAGTACTTAAGGCAATAATGCCCATTTACCCCCAACTTAGTCGCGAATACTTGTGTGCACACCTTTTCTTAAACCAAGTATTGCCAATCATCGGTCCATTTTCGGTACACAACTCAACAAAACTTTTCACCATTTTCTTTTTAAACTGGTTAACGTATGACTTCCGATTATACCCTTAACTTCCCCATCACCCACTAATGCAATCAAATCCCCTACTACCAATACTCGATCCCTACATCAAATTTTTGACGAACTCGTTCAGTTCCTCTCGCTATCAGGTTTTGCATGCTTTAAACACTGATAAACATCCACCTCTCGTAATTGACTTTTATTCTCACTCTATCATTCTGGAAATCATTTCTTTACACTCGTTCATATATTCCCAAAACTCGTCCTTCAGGAGAAACGTTACCCCTTCCTTTGTTCTCACCTTTACATTAACCCTAGATTCATCCCTTAGGACATTCGCGAACCATTCTTCTTCCTTCCCCTTCCTTCAGAGCCAGAACATCCGGGTTCATCACCCAAAACATGGCTCCTTTCTCTTCCTTCTTCTCATCCTGCTTACATCCACACACATTCGAGCACTCCTGCCGGAGCCTTCGAGGACGCTGAGAACTCCTTACTTGGCTCCTTCCTCGGTTCTCACTTCTAGAAGAAGAAATTCAAGAAGGTTAGGTTTGAATTCTCCCTCTTCTATTTCCACTGTTTTATCCTGTCTTTTGGGCGATTTATCGACAATTTCTGCACATTTCTCTCGTCAATGTTCGGTTGATTCATCTCTGTTTTCTTATTATCGCTCTTCTGGTCTTCATCAGTTTCAACCCTTGCACATATATCAGCTTTTCCTCCTCCCTTACCTATTCGCTATACATTGCATATATTTAATCATTGTATACAGCACCACATATAACCAACGTATTATCATATATTTCTTCTACTTGACACTCCTGTTTTCCTTGTCCATAAACTAAACGTCTTTGTCTCGGTGTTACTCGCCTTTCTACTGTGCATCACACTTCACATTTCCTATGTGCAATAATTCTTTTTTCTACTACAGAAGCATTTCATAAAGTTTTTCTCTACTTTTTGATATGTTTCTTAAAAATGTGTTTTGATCTATTTGGCTAATTGCCCTCTGAAGAAATATCAGTCTCCTGAAATTGTTTGCACTGATTATTTTCCTTCATATCTTACAATTATAATCTTGTTGTATAATCACAGCAATTTATGAGTTTAATTATCATAACTTTATTCTTACTAAAAATTACAAAAGATTCAATAGTTGTATTACTAGCACTTGCAAGCTCATTTTGTGATATTCTTTTCCGGGCTGATGTTTTTCTTTTTCGGTGACAGTTCTAACGCTGACTGAGATTTCCTCTTTATCGTCCAGTGTCTTGTGCCTTGTTCTTTCACAAATTGATTCTCTTTTCCATAGCTACACTGACTGGATTATCAGCTGATATCTCTCGGGCTTGTGCGTTTACATTAGCTAACCACTGATGTCAGCTGAGTAAGTTATGAAAGCATTTTTTTTATATCTAAATTGCTTGATTATTTTCCCTATTCCCATATTCATCTTAAGTGCATCACCGGAGCTTTCTAAATCTACTGTTTAACAATAGTGTCCCAGGAGCAATATTTTCTATATCAAGTTATGCATAAAAAACACACTTCATTGTTCTCTTACATTTCTCTGTCCCACTCCTTCTTCCTCTCTTCTAACCTCCTTATAAAAGATAGATAGATAGATAGATAGATAGATAGATAGATAGATAGATAAATAGAGAGAGAGAGAGAGAGAGAGAGAGAGAGAGAGAGAGATGGAAGTGGAGCGAGAAAATGATGGAAAAAGAAATGTCTATGGCTGGCGGTCCATTTTGGGTGGTGGTTTGGGTGGGATGAGACCCCAGTAAGTACCGTGGGTGGTGGTGTGGGTGGAAGGAGACCCCCAATAAGGTACCATGGGTGGTGGTGCGGGTGGGAGGAGACACCAGTAAGGTACCGTGGGTGGTGGTGTGGTTGGGTGGAAACCCCAGTAAGGTACCGTGAGTGGTGGTGTGGGTGGAAGGAAACCGCAGGAAGGCAGTGTTGCCAGCTCGGGGTAGCCTGCCACCACAGACATAAGCAACCTTCTCCTCACCCCAGACAAACTTTAAGAACCATAAACTCCATCTGGAGCACCTCTCCTCTGTCCCTTCTTCCCCACAGTCGAGTGTAACAAGTACATACACTGACAAACACAGTATAACAGTAATCAAAAATAGTATATGCGGACAGTATAACAGTAATTAAAGGTGTATATACTTACAGTAATAAATGTATATACATACTGTATAACAGTCGCAAAAGGCTTATACTATATATGCAGTAATAAATGGTGTATACATACAGTATAATAATCGTGAAGGTATATACATGCATTAATAAATGGAATATAAATAGAGTATAGCTGTCGTAAAACGTATATACATACATTAATATACTCTGTATACATACGGTAAAGCAGTCAGTAAAATGTATACATATAAATGATATCAGTTATAAGTATTATATGCATACTCTATGACATCAAAAAGGTATATTCATGCCTTATAACAGTATTAAAAAGGATATACTTATAATATAACAGTAGTTAAAGGTATATACTTACGGTATACACTTACAGTATAATACTGATAACTGATATAAACTTACAGTATAACATCAGTAAAAGGTATACATGTGCGGTATTACAATAGAAAAGGCATAGATACAATAGAAAAGGCATAGATATATACAGTATAACAGAAGTAAAAGTTTACATACTCAGTATTCGTACAGTATAACCACTAAAAATGTATTCAGATAAGGTTCAAGAAATTTACAGTATGACAGTAAATCGGTATACACGTAGAGTATAACAGGTAAAAAAAGATATACATGTGCAGTTTTAAGTAATGTAAAACTTAGGCACCTGTGTTGTAACTTCTTTGCGTTTCGTGTAGCAGTTATAAAACGGTATATACAAGCAGCTTAGCAACGAAAACCAAATTGAGTATATACAGAGATTTCTACACCTCCAAGAATCTTACCTCAGAAAAAGATCAGAAACCATAGCCAGAAGTTGCTTAAGTAGCGAATTTATGCAAGACTCGGCTCCAGATCCCGAGCCAAGTAAAAGCACATAAAATAACTACAAGAAAGAGAGAGTAGAGCAAGAAACAAATAAATCCGGTTGGTGGCCTGAGCAGCCTTGGGAGGGAAGCTATAAGCCAGTAATGGACAAGCTGCACCAAGTGGCTGGCCTCTCCCACAGCTCTTACCTTTACTCTCACCACACGAACTCTAGCTTTATTCCCACCACACAGCCTTTAGCTATTCTCTCATCACAACCTTTAGATTTTACTTCCACCACACGACCTTTGGTTATACTCCCAGTCACAGCCTTTAGCTTTTACTGCCTCCACGTGACCTTTGGTTATACTCCCAGCCTTTAGCTTTACTTCTACCACAAGGCCTTTGGCTATCCTCCTAGCCACAGCCGTTACCTTTACTCAAAGCCCCGTCCCTTAGCTGTACTTCTATAGCTCCGGCCCTTAGCTGTATTTCAATTTTTGCTCCTAAGCTATAGAATGATAATGAGGATTCTCTTCCTAGTGGCTGGCCTCTCCCACTGCTCTTAGCTTTACTCCCACCTCACGGACTTCAGTTTTACCCTTACTTCTACATTTAGCTTTATTACCAATCACAGCTTAGCTTTAACTCCGAGTTACGTTTCTTGGATTTACTCCCGGCTTTTTTTCTCATACAACTACAGACTTTGTCTTTACTCCCAACTACTCTCTGAAACCTTACTTCCAAGCACAGATTTTAACTATTACTCACAGCAACTTTCTTAAGCTTTGCTGCCAGCATCAGACATTGACCAAACTCACAGCGATTTTCTTTTCATTTTGCCGTTAGCTACAAACTTTAGCTATACTCACAGCTCCTCCCTTAAGCTTTACTGCCAGCTGCAGACTTTAGCTATAATCACAGTTACTTTCATAAACTCTGCTGCCAGCTTCAGAACGTTTACAGCTTCAGACGAACATAAAATGAAAAATGTTTAACTGGGCTCACAAGAGACAAATGAATTTTGATACTGATAAGTGTAAAGTTTTACACATCGGTAGTAAAAACGAGAAGGCAACCTATAGCATGAATCCTGTTGAAATGCAAATGGTAAATTGAGGAAGAAGAATCGGATGTAATAACCCCTACGATCTGCAACCCAGTGAGAAGTCCACAGAAGCTGTAAAAAAGGCGAAGAAAATTTTTGGATTCACAGGTAAGGCTTTCGATTTTCAGTCAAAGAAACTGATTCTGATTCTTTACAGTTTATTGGTGTGTTTCCTCCTTGAAGATTGAGTTCAGTATGAACACTCGACTCAAACATAAGACATAGAATGCAGCGGCGAACAATAAGATGATTTCCAGACTGAGGAACAAACTCTATGAGAGCCGACTGGATGACTTAAAATCATTTAGCTTATAAAAGAAGATTGTAGGTGATTTAATACTCGTACCCAAGTCGATCGAAGTCTTTGATAATCTTGATCTAAGAACCTACCTCAAGCTGGATTTGTCTGATTTCCAAAGGAATAGAAAGCATTTCAAACAGCAACAGACCTTTAGAGGCTGTTTGTAATAATGAAAGAAATCAGAAACTTATAGAATAGTGTAGTAACAGTAGAAAGGCGAAACAGATGATTGAAAAGAAAACACTGTAAACATTCTATGCAACTAAAGAGATGCAGTAATGTCAGGCGTGGATTATAGGCAAAATGTTTATCACATAGATTCTTAAACATATCTATGATGGTGGTTTTAATTACTCTAGCTGGTAAATCATTCCATATGTTAACAATCCTGCTGAAGAAATAGTACTTCGGTTTATTCGAGGTAGAACGTTTGCCTACGAGTTTGTATCCATACATGCGAGGGAAATTAGACCAATCTAGTTTTCAGTAGCTTGTTAGATCAAGATTATCGAAGCCTTTGATAGTTTTGAATACCTGTATTAGATCGTCTCTTAACCTTCTCTTTTTTATTATTAAGCTAGATAGATCTAAGTTATTTAAACTGCTCTCATAGGATATGTTTCTCAGTCTTGGAATCATCTTGGTAGCTCGCCACTGTATTCTCTTCATGCTGTGTCACTCTTGAAGTGGAGTGACCAAACTAAACGCTGTTCAAGGTGGCGACGCACCAATAAATCCTAAAGAGTATGAATCTTTCCCCAAGACTTATATCAAAAGCCCTAACTATGAGTCCAAAAATTTTGTTTGACTTTATGCTGCTTTTGTGTACTGCTTTCTCGGTGTTAGATTACCAAAGATAACTACATCTGTCTCTTCTCACATTTACCTTTTAAAACTCAACAGAATTCATACTGCAGCTTGCATTCTCGTTCTTACTACCGATACGTAAAACTTTACACTTAATGATATTAAGATTTATTTGTCATCTTTGAGCCCAATCATTTTGTTTGTTTTATGTCCGTTTGACGCTACAGACGTTTAGTTTCTTTTCCGGGTATACTTTCCAGCTAAGTATCGTCTACGAATTTCTATCTTATAATGCGAACCATTATAAGTATAATTGGTACATAGTAGAAAGAGAACCGGTCGCAAGACTGATCCCAGTAGCACACCACTTGTTACGTCCAACCATTCTGAAGCTTGACCTTTAATCACTGCTCTTC
>JAUUDW010616404.1:0-11745 GCA_032361385.1 Panulirus guttatus | reverse complement strand
CCTCATTTTTTTCCCCCACAAAGAAGGAACAGAGAAGGGAGCCAAGTGAGGATTTTCCTTCTAAGGCTCAGCCCTCTGTTGTTGACGCTACCTCGCTAATGTGGGAAATGTCGAATGTGTATAAAAAAAAATACATATATATATGGAAATATTTTGAAGTTCATATCCTACATGAGGCCAAAATTAGACAACACCCAGAGTTAATACACAAGGTCCAGAGAAGGCTAACAAAGTTGGTACGAGAATTATGAGAGTTGAGTTCCTGCAAAAGGCGAGAGGCTTTAAATTTGCCTACTTTGAAACTGAGAAGATAGCTGGAGGACCTGATCAAAACCAATAGATTTTCAAACCAGAATGATGATGCTGACAGTGAACTGTTCTTTGAGAGCTGCTGGGATAGAACAACCACAGGGCATAACATGAAATTAAGCAAGAAGCCTGTTCAAAAAGATGTAAAAATGTGCATTTCCAGTATAAGAGTGGCGGATGATTGGAATAAGATAACTGAGGACATGGTTAATACAGGCAGCAAACATAAATTTCAGAATCTGTATCATAGAAGAGAATTTTCAAGAGATGGGGCCCTACAAGTGTAAAACTCCCTCCCTGTACAGTACAAATAGGTAGTCACACAAACATATAAATGCCAACACATATACAAATATACACAAAGTCAATTTAAGTTACTGGGATCTAATGAAAATATCACAAAACTTGTAAAGAAATTTTAGCAATGGAACTTCACAAACACACATCACAGAATAATGACAAGTACCTCAGGATATTCTGAGAAATGATATTCTTAGAAAAAATATCTTGATTGTAAAATTGGTTGTCATTACCTTCAAGAAAAATCTGAATGTTTGTCTACAAACAACTGATGGGTGCTGAACAGCTCTGTGCATATCAAATCAGGTTACATCAAATATAAGAAAACGGAATACAGAGAGGCTTAGGTAAATTTTCTGTTGTGGGTTTTATAAACATTAACTATTCTTCAAGCAAATTTAACGGTAAATTAATAAAGGAATATATCTAATCTATAAAGTCTACAAAACAAATACTAAATGGCTTATCTTTTTACATTGTGGTATAACATAAGAATTCCTAAACATGTTGAAATAAACTGATGATTAATCCCGGAGAGGAGAATACCGATCTCTGACAACTCTGGCACGTTCCCGAGCCATGGACACACGTATGTTTTCCTGCTGGTGATACTTGCAAAGCTTCAAAAAGGAGAACATTGATAGTCCAACCCAGCACACCCATGATGTCCATGCTCCAAACTGAAAGTTATAAACAATTTATATTGCTTCACAAGTCACTGATGAGTTGGAAAATAGTTTTGTTAAAAGTCAACAAAGAGTTAGAGACAACACTTTGGTGCAATGTTCAATTGCACCAAAGTCTTGTCTTGTAAAAACATTCACTGGATCTACAGAGGATGTCATGGGGCTGAAGTGAGGGGACTAAGGCCCTTGGTGCATTAAAAGGAGTATGTGAAAGGAAAGGTCACTGTCTGTAAGGGAAAAGGTGGGTATGTCTGAAAGTATAATAGTCCCAAGGGCATTGTATGGATATAGGTCTAAGGCCCCGAATGCAAAGGAAAGGAAAAGCAAGGATGTGTTGGAAATGAGATACCTGACAATGATATGTGGTGTAAAATGGACTAATAATGTATGACTGTGTCAGCAAGAAGGGTAATAGGAAGCACAGTATGAAAGAGAACGCTGACCAGTAAGTGCTGAAATGGCTTAGGCATATGGAAAGGATACGTAAAGAAAGATTAAGAAGATATCTGTGTCAAAAGTGGAGGGAACAAGGGGAAAGCAGAGACCAAGTACAAGATTTATGGAGTGAAGGAGGCTTTCGGGCACTGGGGCTGACACATTCACATGGGTGAGTGGTAAGCACTGAAGAATATGAACTGGATCAGTAAGGTATGGGGAAGGTGGTTCGTGCTATTAATAGCTGCACCATGGTAGATGAATGGGTGAAGATAAACTATGGAATGGTCTATATGGCTTGACTGTGAATCAAGGGCTCTGGTTTTGCGGCATTATACATAACAGTTTGAGGCTGATGTCTGCTAGTGAGGCCACTGTTTGTCTGCTACTGACACAACCTTGTTCAAGAAGGTAAGGTAAGTTGGTATACAAAAATAATCTGTTAAAGTTTGAGAAAAACTGAACACAAGAATGTACTACTAATAATATAAAAGTGAAGTTTAAAACATGGGCATGAATGTATTTTTGTATGTAGGAATTACCTCCATCTTCAAATCCATACTGAAGCTCAGTAAAAAAAAATTTCATCAGGCTTTAGACCTGAGACAAATAATAATAAAATGAGTCATCACATCAAGTCTAACAGGAATTAGCATAGCCAAAAACTGTGATGCAAATTCATTTATACACACACATATGGTGCTTCGCTATTCATTTCCATCTTTGAACCTGATCTGAGGTTTTATAAAATGAATCACCTCACCAAGCCTGTTCGAAATCCTACAAAAGTTAACAGTATCAGTGATTAAAATACAAATTCTTGGGCAACCAGACGGTTATATAATATCTATGTCCTCCAACTGGTGAATGAGCGCGAAAAATAAGTGGGGTGAGGTAAAGCCTGCTAACCTACTATTAAAAAATATGCAATGATTATGAATACTAGATCCATCTGCTGTTATGTCAACATGATACATGAAAGTGAACCCAAATCTATGTTCCTTTGAAATATGTTAAAAAGATTAGCTCATGCTGAATGGACAACAAATGGACAAATATCAAAAACAGACAAATGGTTGGACAGACTGTTGATTGGATGGATGAGTGATACAAGCACTATCATGGGATAAGCCCCACCTATTTTACAGAAGAGCAGCGCAATTATACCAATTTTTGTGATCAAGAAAAAGGGGAAATAAATCTACCTGTGCTGTTCCAAATTGAGTGTAGAACATTCTTGTATTTATTCCATCGTCTTTATCAATGTTGTTACTTGTAGCATCTTCACACCTGTAAGATTAACCATTATAATGATGTTACAGAAATCTAGAAGTATATGACAAGTTTCAGAACACTTGTATTTTTTCAGCAAATGTCTTTAATATTACTCTGGATACTCCACACTTAAATGTGTACAGATGTGATGTTTATGGAAGCTTCTGTAAACACCATATGAATTTCCTGTTCAAGATGATAAGCCTCACTGATATGAAGGAATCTGCTCATTTTACTGCTCTGATCTTCATTATTATTATGAGGTCAATATGTGGTGCTACAATACTTGAATGGGAAGAGAGGAAGTGGCCAGTATAACACTGGGATGATATATGTTTAATGTTTTTATATTTTTCTGCCTTGGGGATAATAGAGTTCTAAGCTGAAAAACGTTTCTATACCATAACAAGAACAAATTGTTGGGTGTAATACTTATGCAAGATCTGTCAGTTACTAGAATTGTCCATGAATTAAACAGGAAACCTGACCTAAAATGCTCCACATGAATACATTCAGGTAAATGAAATATCCAGAATCCTTCAATCTTATCTACTTATCACATTAAAATCTAAAGGAGACAAGGTCCAAACAGTGAAGCTAGAAAAAAAATCAAGTGAAGAGGTTCCCATTTCAATCTCAATATAAGAGAAGCAGTCACAACTTCCATCACCGAGAAATTGGTGAAATGAAAAATAAGCATTCATTTGAGAAAAGTAAATATAACATATAAGGCAAAGACTGAATGGCAGAGGGAATAGTTAATAACAGATGAATCTAGAGGTCTTACTTGATGGGCATTGTGGGTTAATTATGTGTGGCAAACCATCGTATTATCAAGCATTATGAATATGGCCTGAGAAAAAAATCCTCAGTGGCAAGAAATCTTCACTGCTGCATGCTGCACTTTCCTCCCACATCATGTATTCACAACACTTTTCACAAAGTATCTCTTGCAATCCAATCATAAACTTTCTCCACATCCATAAATGCCATATACAAGTCCTTTAATTTCTCTAAATATTTCTCACACATATTTTTCCAAGCAAACACCTGATCCACACATCCTCTACCACTCCTAAAGCTAAATTGTTCCTCCCCAATCTGAAACAGTGCATCATACCATCATCCTCTCAACCACCACTCTCCCATACAACTCACCAAGTATAGTCAACAAACTTAAACCTCTGTAATGTGCATATTCACTTTAGTAGCCCTTACTTTTATATAGTGGCACTTTACAGGCATTCCGCCAATCCGCTGGTACCTCACCATGAGCCATACATACACTGAAAATCCTAAATAACCATTCAACAACAACAGTCACCCCTGTCTTGGGAAATTCAACTACAATCCCGTTCACTCTGGCCACTATGCTGCTCTTTATCGTACACAAGGCTTTAACCATTTTTTCTCTTTCCACCAAACCATTTTTCATGACTCTCTCAATTTGCATACATCCAAATCCAAAAAGTCCCACATCTTCTACCTACCCTATCACTAAAAACAGCAGTCCTACAAAATACTAACTACATCTCCTTTAAATCTTATTTCTGCCAGTTACTAATTCCCCATTTGCCCCTTAACTAATGTTCCCATTTGTTTTCTTGTTTTTTTCACAATATTAACCTCCTTCCAAAACATTTTCTTATTTTCCCAGAAATTTGCTGATACTCACTCACCCTAACTCTCGCATGCTCTCTTTATCAGCCCCTGCACCTTCCTCTTGAAATCCTGCAGCTTTCATATATTTCCCAATAGTTTGCTCTCTTTACCTGCAAATAATGCCCATGAACCTCTCTCTTCACTTTCACTAGCATTTTCAATTTCTCATCACACCACACATTACCCTTTCTCAATGAGAGATTAACCAAAATCACTGAGAAAGGAGGACCAGAGATGAAAAAACTGGTAGACACTAGACCACAAAAGCCATAATGGTTATCAGAAAGGAGGGAATGGGTATTTTAGTATTTAAGAGAGTAAAAGTTTATGAAAGTATCAAAAGCAGAAGTGAGAGCAATGAGGCAACAGTTGGAAGGGTTAGAATAGTCTTGCTTCTTTGTAATGTGCTGCCCTAAGGCACACTTCTATGAAGAAGAAAAGGTTTGGATTATAGGCCAGACAAAACAGGCAAACAAGGGTCAAGGTTAGCTCAACGGCAACTCCACTGTCATTAAGATATACCATCCGGGCCATGTGCCTTGCCCATGAGAAGCTGAGAATGTATTCATAAACCATGTGCAATGAAAATAAGGGAGGAGGCAAAGATTCTGAGGGAGACGGGAAGGATGACTAGATGCAGAACCATCCAAAGCAGAATTTGAGCAGCTTTATTGGCTAGAGAGTTAGCATTAAACTGATCAGGTTAGAAGCCATGAGTAAAGGGTGAATTGTAGAAGTTATTAAAGATGTTTTTGTTTAAGGACCTGAAAGATTTACCAAAAGTCAAATCACCACACTTTTTTCATGAATGTGTTAAAAAAAAAAAAAAAAAATGCAATGTTTCTGAAAAGAGATGAAAAAGTGAGCTTCTGGAGAAAGGGAGAGTTTCATGGTCTGATACACTCTTTATAAAAACCTAAACCTTAATTGTTTTATAATGGATAAAACAAGAAACACAACTTACGCTTCAAAACGCAACATGATAGCATTGCACCAAATCTGGTAACCAACAGTGATGATCAGCGCACCAGCAAGGGCTGCTATAGACATAAATATGCTCAGCACCACATCAAAGAATGCACTCAAAAACGTGCTGTAAAAAAAATATATGGTTATCACTTATGTACATACTAAACAGATAATGAAGTTCACCAAGTAGGCCACATCAGGTGACTGTCACAACATAACTACTCTTACAATTTGCTTAAGTATACAGATTATCCATATGTTAAAGATCATCTGATTATCATATACCAAGAATATTCTTCCTGATTTGAAATAAAAAGAAGCATGGTGATGTGTGTAAGTATATGGAAGATGTAACCAGAGTTTACACCAAGAGTGAAAAGTTACTTCTAGCAAGGCTGTATCACTGGAAGTACATTCTCATCAGAAAACTTTTCATTCCAAAGGACTCCATCAATTCCCTGATACTGGAGGTAGCATAGCCTTGAAGCTCTTGAAAAACGGGTTCTAGGACAACTTTAGAACCTTTTCAAGAAATGGGTCCATGTACTGTGTAAATAAGTAATTATGCAAGAGTAGTCAGGAACCAGGGCACTGTGATGAGAGGTTCTGTGAAATTTACAATGGAGGAGGAAGAACAAAAGGGAAGGTCAAGATAGAGGAAAGAATGGTTTAATGGATGATGTTTAAAAGCAAAGGAGCTCCAAAGATGAGCAATGACAAATGTACAGGCAATGCTTCAGCCAGCCAGTATTTGCAAGGTATAAAAGAGAATGGAATGAGTATAGTAGGTTAAGAAAGGAGGAACAAAGAAACTTTGAAAAGAATACTGTGGCCAGAGTAAACGTTTTCTAAACATTTAACACCAGCAAAGCCTCCATTTTAGTAATATAATTATTTAGTATCTAATTAATAAAACATGATGAAATAAGTGTAGCATTTCCCTACATCATCATTATATATGGCACTAACTTTGACAGAGGATATCCTTGTAAAATTATTGAAAGGGTAATTATCAATATAAATGATGTACAAATATTCATTATAAAGGGTTTTTCTTTAACATATATTCATCATACAGGGTTCACATTTACTGATCTCTGAAAATGAAGAAAAAAGTTAAACCATGTTGTTAGCCACAGTGGAAAAACAAAGAATACAGCAAATTCTGATCTAGTTAAAAGTTCCACTCTCATAAATTCTTTCATGTGTCAGTTAGTAATATCTTACACATTTTATTACTGGAACATGCACTTTCTGAATCATTCTGCTGGACCATGGTACCCCTGTGAAAAACCAAAGGTTAAGAGGACAACAAAGGCAAACTTGAAATCACCAAATATCTCACTGCTAAGGTTGCTGCCTCCATGAATCTACAACATACACAATTATTGAAAATTACAAGTGCCACAGTTCTAAAGCACTCATTACTATGAATACAAAAAAATTAGTAATTTTTTTAATTGGTTAAATGGAAAGAAATGTTGGCAATTTGGTTGAAAAATCAAAAACTGAAGTAGCTGCTCTTTAAGCTGACTGATGCTCTGTTCAAAGGCTGTATATACAAATCAATGCTACTAATTAGCAGGTATACATTTTTTCTATGGCAGTAGTGAAAAAAGGGATACATCCCTGTTTTTCGCATTCACTATCTGGTTCACTATGACAAACTTTTCCACGAAGACTCCTCATCCACTGTGGGAGAGGTTTACATGTATGCAGTAAAACTTTATGCAAATTGCAGCTTTCTGTTAACTGTTGGAAATTCAACTGCACTAAACAAATTCATGTTATAAGTATAAAAGAGTCTTGGACAACTATATAGGGCACAACACATATACATATACAGCTCCTACATGTTACATGTTAGAATTAGAACATACCTGAAAATTAATAAATAGCTTACCTTTCAGTTCCACGACAAATCTGTGAGATAAATCTGTAAGATTGGATGAGGGCAATTAAAAGAGACACACCAGCCCAGCTGAGATTGTAAGTGCAGAAGCCTTGTGATGCCCAAGACACCATAAACTGACCATCAGATTCACGCCAGGTCCCATTACTGAACAGCAAGCAGTGGCCCCTGAAATATAATCACTGTATATATGTGACATGAAGATTTTCTAATGGGTGTCAGTATGAGATACATGCAGGTATGAAGTGAACATGATGTGCAGAAATTCAGTAAAAGCTACCCTTCTGTAAAACAAAAAAGGTACAATTAAATCAATTCTGCCTTTATCCTAGTCATAAATTTATGTAATACAAGAGAATGAAGAGTGAATACATGCCATTAACACTGAATAATGTAGAAAAGAGCATGCTGTAATCTCAAGAATAAATGACACTATGTGCAGAAACCTGTCTTTACACACTACAACACACATATTTTTGAAAAAACATCCAGAATAGGGTATACATTAAATGCTAGGGGAAGTTAGGTGATGCTTTCGTAGATTTTGAAGATTCACTGATGTTACCACTTTTCATTTTCTTTCTTACAAAAGTCCAGCATAAATCTGTGTTGCTATTATCTTTGGATACCGAGTGACTTTATTTTTTTGCAATGGAAGTGTTGTGTTTAAGGAACAGAATAAATGTGGCAGAGCAAGATGTGAAGCATTTAATTTCATTCTAGATTATTATGATGACAATGATCAGGGAAAACATGGGATTAATGTAAAAGTTAGTGAAGTACTTAGTCAACGAATCCTAAGAAAACCTTACCTAATCTTCCAAATCAGGAGATATTTATCTGAATTTTCAATATGCTTGTTGCATATACCAGACACATCTTTTCATTACATATCATGCCAACTGTCCATAACTGTAAACACACACAAGACACATCAAGTGACTGTTAATACCAGCACCCAACCTCCCTACAAACATCCACTCCATGACATCCCCCTTAAATTTAAGATGTACGGGGAAGTTGGGTGAGGTTTTCATTGGCTATGTGGAAATTTTTTCAGGTGTTTCACTCACTTTATATCAATCTACCCTACAGTTTCCCATACTCTCATAACCCTCTCCACTATTGCCTTATCTACCATCACGGAACAAAATATAAAGCTCTAAATCATGCACTACCATTCATTCTATTCTCTAAAGAATACACTACCATTGCATCTCCTCAATAATATGGGAAAGTAGTCAGTGCTAAATCCCAAACTGTTTTGATTGTTACAGCACTATTCAGCTTGTAAACCAATTCACAAACTAAATAAAGCTTTAGAGAATCTGAATGAAATGCTAAGTGGACGTTCTGTGCTGATCATTTGCCAGCAGTCATTTGTGAATGTTAGTGCTACACATGAGAATATTCAGAGTCGCCAATTTGGCACTTTTCATGCTTGATTAAGCACTTTCATGTTCTAATTTCTGTATCTAGCACCATGGTACTATTCTTATCATTTTTACTTCAATCAGCTCCAAATTAAGCTTTTTTTTACAACAGAACAATTTTTGATTGCTAACCAAGTATATATGTTATGAAAAAGAGCTTAAATGAAAAAGGGAAAGCATTAAAAACTGAGCTAAGTTATAATTCCCATCTTCTGGTTGGCAGAAAGGTCCAATAAGAGTGATTCCTCCACTCGGTGGGTCGGAACAGATCACATCCATACTTCTGGTTCTGTTTAGATCAGGGGTCGGCAACCTTTTGAGCATAGTGTGCCAGTTTACAGTTAATGCCATTTTTTTTTACTACCATGTGTGCCAGGTGTTATTTATTTCAGCGCTATATAGCCTATGAAAAGGATGTAAATACACATTCTCTCTCTCTCTCTCGTTATTTTGTTGTTTAACTTTTTTCTTTGCTTCTTCGAATCACATGGCATGCCATAGGCAAGCACTCTGCATGCCAAGTCTGGCACGCGTGCCGAAGATTGCTGACCCCTGGTTTAGATCCTCGCTTGTGTCAAGTCTTTCACCCTTGCAGACCATCATTCTCACCCTACTTAACCCGACTGTGTTAATTTTGAGCAATAAATATACATAGTATGTTAAACCCAACAGCTCAGTGACTCGAGATTCCAACTTGGTTCATGACTGTAGAAGGAAATGATAAAATATTTTTGTAAGTATTGCAAATGTTCAATGACAGCCAAATTAAGCAACACCGAAAGGCACAAAAATACCAAAAAGCACAGGAAAGTTGAAAAACCATTATGTACAGAAAGACAAACAAAACTTCAATTTGAAAAACTAAGTGATAATGTATTAGAAATAGAAGGACTTATGTTTTTAATCATAGAAAATATTGTTCGTTACGAGTAGTTGACCATGTAAGTGAACTTTGCTGACAGTAAAGGATGTAAGAACCATATGCTTAGGAAGTCAAAGTGTAGTGCAGCTGTTGCCTATGTACTTGCATCATATTTTATAATTCACTTGAAAGCTGATACTGGAAATGGTAAATTCAGCTTACTGCTTGATGAAAGTAATGACATTTCTGTAACTAAGCTACTGGGTATAGCTATTAGGTATTATTCCATGAAAAAGAATCAAATAGTGGTTATCTAGATTTAGCTGAAATGTGTGACTGCAATGCTGATGCAATATGCAATGCTTTAAAGGAATCCTTGGAAAGTAATGGCCAAAGTTGTAAAGACACCTTGCATTTGACACTTACAATTCTTCTGTTATGACTGGTGTGAACAATGGAAGGCATGCAAAATCATAATTTAAAGCTTCTCATCTGATTCTAGTTATATATCTGTGTGTCACTCCCTTCAACTTGATGTCTCTCAGGCTGCTGCCAAGCATCTAACTAAAATCTTAAACTTTCTGATCAGAAGAACATATAACTGGTTTTCCTATTCTTCAATTTGCCACACCAGCTACAAGGAATTTTTTGCTTTAATTACTGATGGATATCTCCCCTAAAACTAGAGCAACAAAGCCACAGTAGATGGATGTCCAGTGAATCTGCCACTGTAAGAATACTGCAGCAGTGGGTTGAGCTCAAAACTTATATAGCTGAACTTCTTCATTCAATATTTAGTGACGAATTACTATGTGTTTCTCATATTCTGAAGCACAGCTTGGAGAAGTTCACAGCATGAATGAGAAATCTAAAGCAATAATACAGGATCTGAGTTGCTAAGTGAAACTGTCCATCTCTTTGATACCATCAGTTCAAAGCTTGTTATCCCTGGAAAAAAGACAGAGAAAAGTGATGCAGTTCAAGACTGCTCGGATCCTCAATTAATTTGAAAAGGAAATGTCAGACTGCAAGTTTCCAGTTGAGAAAGATATTCATGGAAGGTGCATACAGTTTGCAGTGGAGCTTATGACACAACTGTATCTGTGTTTGCCATATAACATTCAAGTACTTCATTCAATGTCATTTGTGAGTGGAAGGGATGCCTACATGCAATAAAGCCTTGCATATTGGTTCTTGGAAAAATGTTTGTTGAATATTCTGCAACTCTCACCCACAATGAGTTCCAGTGGAAAAAACTTCACATACAGTAAGGACAGGACTCTGACACACTGTAACTGTGGGTAGAAATAGCTTCACAGATGAATGCTACAGGAAAAAATCCTTTCTAAGATCTTTCTGATTCAGCTTTAAGAGTGCTCACTTTTCCTACTTCTAAGGCTGATGTGTAACATGTGTTCAACCAAATGAGCACTGTTCAGTCAAAACTACATGATTAGCTGAGTACCACGAGATTGAAGGTTGTTTTGACAATAAAATATGGACTGTGAAGGCATGGCAAATACTGCCACGTTTACAAACTTCCTAAGGCAGTTGTATATTCAACATAAAAGGGAAAATCACAGCAGGAAACAACTACACACAGTGAGGGAAAGATGGCTGATTGGGATTTAGCAGATCTAGAATAACTGCCTGTACACTTGTGAGTATGAGCAATGACATAATGTGTTATTTTTTGTAACATTTGTAACTAATTGTCTTTGAACCTTTTTAACCTCTTTCTCACACAAGTTTAGTGCTTCTTAAGGACAATTCTAGTGCCATTTGAAAACTTCAGGAGGCAATTCTGAAAACATTCATAAATAATTTTGAAACATTGAAGGCATTTCTCCAGTAATAGTTGATAGATCAAGGAAAGTGGTACCAATCACTTGTTACAATCTG
>JAUUDW010616293.1:0-11745 GCA_032361385.1 Panulirus guttatus | reverse complement strand
GCTGAATAGCAGATGTTCCAGCGTTATCACATACTGTAGCAATCTGTGCAGTGTTCTTCTACTGTCTGGTAAACTATGCAGAGATCGTTGAAATGCCTCCGAAGCGAATGAAATACGATGCAAAGTTTAAGATTAGGGTAGGTGATGCGGCTCTCGAAACTAACAACAATTCTGCAGCACGTCAGTTTCGTGTGAAGGAGAAGTTGGTGCGTGACTGCCGAAGAAGCATAGATAAAATCAGGAAGATGCCACGTGATAAATGTGCGGACCGTGGAAAGCAGTGTAAGTGGCCTGACCTGGAAAGAGACCTGGCTAACTGAGTCAGAGAAATGCGGCAGAGTGGCATCATCGTGACCAGAAACAGAATTCGTCTGCAGGCTAAGATATGGGCAGCAGGGAGAGGCCTGAATGACTTCACCGGCAACCCAACATGGTGTTCACGATTTATGAATCGTAATTCCCTGTCATTGCGCCAGCGTACCAAAATATCACAAAAATTACCAGGTGAACATAGCAAAAATTTCCTGAAAAGTAAGGGTCGACCTATACACCGTGTCGACCTAATTCCCACAATTCGAGATCAAAAATAGGGGGGTCGACTTATACACTGTGTCTTCTTATACACCGTGAAATACGGTACCTCTTTATACTGCACAGGGAGGAAGATCTCAAACTCGTGGCCCCCTTTCCCCCGTCTTGAACCTTCTTTACTGTCATACATTTCAAAACTTCTATATGCTGTCCACATTCATAGTTACATGAAATAATTTATCACATTCATCCACTACTCATATTATAAAGTTACTTCTTTACGCCTTTTCTAACAATTTTCTCGCTCAGTTTCACATTATGTCGTCTGATAGTTCCGTCTTACATTTTTCAAAGAAGCGATCGCTTGTAAAGTATTCAGACTAGGCGGGAAACTTAAATGTTATGTTCACGTCATCCCTACCTTTTCTCTCTTTCGTGGTGGACAAATTTATGGCCTCTAACCTCTCACAGTAACTCAGCTCTCTTAATTCTGGTCCCGTCTTTGTTACCCTCCTCTGGACTTTCGATATTTTGTACTTCTTCACTTGCGGTGACCAAAGTCGAGAAGCATAATCTACTTTTGGTGAACTGTGTGTGTATGTGTTTTGTAGTCATGTATTTGTACTCTACGGAGAGGGAAATTCTACTTTGGTGGGGAACAGCCGCTTGAGTTTTCTGTCAACAATCCTCTTCTTGTGCTTCTGTACGCTGCCACCATCACCCTTTCGTCGCTTTAGCTCGGTCCTTTCTGGCGGGCTTCAATCTCGGCTTCCTGATGCGCTGTTCCCTGGCAGGTCAGTCACTGCATCTCATGAAAAACTCAACGCTGTCGACGTCGTCAAACTGATTTAAAAACCTGAAGGGTGTGATCAGATCACTCCTTACTCGTGTTTTCTCCACCGTGAACAATTAAACGGTCTTCAGCCTCTCTCTGTACACGTCAGCTTCCTTAGTTCAGGTACAATCTTTCTTATTCTCCTCTGAACCTCTTTTATATTTCTTTAAGTGCTGTGATCAGACGAGATGCGTATTCCAGTTCTGGTCATGTGCAAGTTTCCTGCTGCAGAGTAATCAGGCTGAAGCTTTCTTGCACAGTGTCCAGCGATCATTTAAACCAGCTTGAATTTTATCCAACATTAATCCGATAACTCTGAAGATGACTAGGTCCTCTTGTAAACTGATGCAGTCCTCCTCATACTCAACTTTTCTAATGTCTTTAACATCATCCGCAAACATGTCTCGGCATGCGTCCAGGGCTTCTAGCAAGGCTTTTACTTTACGTACAAGAGCAGCGGTCCCAAGCAAGACTTGAGCCCTGAGGCACTCCACCCGTAACTCCCTCCCATTTCGAGAATGCCCCCCTGACATAAGTTCTTTACTCCCTTCCACTATGGTCATATTTATACTGAAGGAATATATCCCTTATTCTTACTTGAAAATCCACCCTCTTGACAAACCTCCTACGTGGTACAGCGTGAAACGCTCTCTGCAAGTTCAGAACACATCGCCTACCCATCCGTCTCTTTAGTCAGAGGCGGAGATCACTCCATCATATTAGTTTAACAGGTTTTAAACACACGACCTCTCTTCCCTAAACCCACGGTGCTCCTCACATTATTGGTTTCTCCTCTGCAAATAGATATCCATTAGCTTTATGGTTATCATTTGTAGTGTTTTACATACCACACTTGTTAGGGAGATTGGTCTGTAGTTCACTGCAACTACTCGATCTTTTTCTTTAAAAAAATGTTACCACCACCACCAACACCACAGGCTGTCGATCAGGGGAGTGAAAGAAGGCAAACGCTGTGAAATTTTTGGATATTCTATTGCCATGTCCACAATACTCTATTCAAAATCTCTTCGTTCTTCCTTCCTTACCCTGCAACTGGCCACTGTGATGCCTGTATTTCCTCCACAGTACATCTCTCTACGCTCTTTAGTATTCTCTCTCTCTCTCTCTCTGATTAATCTCTCATTAACACTCAATAGTATCCATTATCTATTCTATTCTTTACAGATTTCACAGAACCTACAGCAATGGTTTACACTCAGGTTATGGGACTCCATTTCCAGTTGTTCTTAAAAAAACTATACAACTTTGCAAAGTTACCCTGAATGTATCGCCTCTTTGAATTAATCCTTTTTTCATTCTGACCTCTTTTTTTTGTCCTCTTTAACCTCATTTTCAGAATATACTCTATGTGATCACTTTTACCTACTGGTATGTCACATTTGATGTTTTCCACTTCCATGTTATTATGTGTCATGAAGAGCCGCAACAGTGTTGGTGTATCACTCCCTCTGACTCTTGTATGCTCAGTAACGTGTTGATAGGGGAAATTTCTCCACTGTACATTCCAGGAACTTATGTCTCCCATGACTCCCCATCTCCAGGCGAATCTATTACTTCCCAGTCACTGTCCTTGTAGTTGAAACCCTCCATAGTCAGGACTATAATCTTTGAGAAGCGTCTCGCTGCTTCCTTCATTACCTCGAATGTTAATCATTTTTCACTGTACAGTTGTTCTGGATCAGTGCAATTTCTTGGGCGACTGTAACCTATCAGTACCAATACGATCGCCTTTCCTACAGCAATTCTTCTCATGACATACAACTTGAATAAGCCGTCCAGCGATATCTCCCGGAATTCAGAATGACCTCTTACTAAGAGGACCAGTCTCCCTGTACAGGCTTCATCTCTTCGATTAGTCTGGTTTGCATCTGCCTTCCCTGCTGACTCGGTCCACGAGCTCCAGCTCTGAACCAATCACCACCACCTCGTCCGCACTAGTGTGCAAGATTTTTTTTTTTTTAACCACTTCACAAAACCCTAGTGCCCTTGGGTTTGGGTGGGTGGGGGTGGGGGCTGTCTTCTGTTTTTTGTCTTGTTACTGGATGCCTTGAATATCTCTCGGTTTGTTAGTGCTGACGAACACTCCTCTATAGTCAACGTTCCTGTTAAGTTTCTTAGCCTTCTTGACTGTGTCTATCGAATCGCTTAGCATCTTTTATCTCTACACTTGTAGGAGATAAAGTCCACCGCATCAAGAACTTTCCTGACTTCATCCTCCTTATTCCGAATATGTTCTACCGGCACAAAGACCATCATTGCGTCTGTCTGTTAGCCTTACTCTTCCTGTTTCATTTGAGAAGTGTTCCACTTCCCTCTTATTTCCTACAGACTCGGTAAGTCTCCCTCCTTACCGTATCTATCATCCTATTTAAGGATCTGCTTTTTCATCACCGTACATTTGCCCTGGACGGTCTGCTTTCTCTTTTGCCTACCGTCAGCCACCTACATCCTTCCCTGAACGCCCTGTGTCTGGCTGAGTGAACTGCCCTCTCTGTTGCGTCATTCCAATCTTTGATCTGGCTCCCTGAGTCACACTCACTAGATCTCTCTGTCACGCCTTTCCAGTCTCTGATCCGCGGCTTTTCCCCATCGATCTCAGAACTTCGTCCTAGTTCCTGCACCTCATTTTCATAAACATTCACCATTCCTTTGGTGACAGAAATATAGATTTCCTGAACAGTCCCCTTCTCTCCTTGGAGGGTCCCTGCGTTCAGCTAGTCCCACACTGCAGGTACCCTTAAGCGGTTTGATCTCACAGTCATGATCCTCTTTTGATGTAATCTCACACTCTAGATAGCCTCAGACTCTTCGATCTTGCTGTTATGTCCCCCTGCAGTGGATTTCCAATCATCATCTTTTCTTCGTGCTTTATGGCGCTTTCTCATCATCCTTCGCAATATCATCAGGTTCCAATACTCTCTCCTATCCTGATCTATCACTGACAACGTACCTTTTTCACCAGGTATATCACCTTGGAGTTCACAGCCTCGATATGCTCCACACATTTCCTTAAAATTACGTCTAATTTTTTTTTTGCTTTCCAACTATTACGTTTTGGTGTTCTACGTGAGAAACGGCTGACTAGAGCATTAGTGTGAGTCAAATGATGATGATGATGATAATAATTATAATAATGGGGATAAGGGAGAAAGAATACTTCCCACGTATTCCCTGCTTGTCGTAGAAGGTGACTAAAAGGGTAGGGAGCGAGGGGGCTGGAAATCCTCCCCTCCTATTTTTACTTTTCCAAAAGAAGGAACAGAGAATGGGGCCAAGTGAAGATTTTCTCTCTAAGGCTCAGTCCTCTGTTCTTAACGCTACCTCACTGACGCGGGAAATGGCGAATATGTTTGAAAAATCTATAAATATACTGAAATACTTCTAAAAGGTCTTGACCCATACAAGGCTCATGGTCCAGATGAAATTCTGTCATATGTACTAAATATGAGTGGATATACCCTTAACAGAGCACCAAGCACAGTCCAGAGTGATGTTGAGATTTAAACAACTTTACTAAGATTTGGCACCTGATGAGGTGGACTGTCTCCACGAAACATCTCATGCCACATGTATAGATGAATTACATGTTGAATAAAATCATATGAAAATCATACCAATCAATAAGAATAGGTGATAAAAGTACAGACTAATCTCACAAATAAGTGTGATGTGTACGGTTCCAGAAAAGATTATTAGAAACGCAGATGAGAAAAAGTACGAGGGAGCTTGGTCTTTAGGGAAAGGAGGTCATATGTCACAAACCTTTTAGAATTCTAAGAGAAAGTGAGTTCAGCCTTAAATAAGAGGGAAGGTCAGGTGGACTGTTTGTATCAGGACTGCCTGAGAGCATTAAATACTGTACCACATGGAAGGCTGATTAAGATAGATCGCCAGTTAGGAATAAGGGGGAAACTCCTTTGATGGACAGATTATCTCAGTGGAGGACACAGAGGATGCAATTTACAGGACCCACCTCCAAATGGGTCACAGCAACCACCAGACTGCCATAGGGTTCTGTTCTGGGATCATTACTCTCCTTGATCTATGTAAATGACTTGCCTGAAGGGATGAACTCATGCCTGAATATGTCTGCTGATGATGCAAAGGTCTTGAAAGACGAGATGAGTAAAGAGGACTGCATCAACTTATCAGGAAACCCAAACAGACCCCAAAGTTGGACTGATAATTGGTAGATGAAATATAACCAGAGCAAATGTAATGTAATGAGGATGGGACAAAAGGAAAACCAAAGAGACTCCACAGCTGGACTGATAATTTGTATATGAAATTCAACCACAGAAAATGTAAAGTAATGAGGATGGCACAAAGTGAAAGAAGGCCTCAATATGCTTGCTATCTAGCAAGAAAGAAGCTTAAGGATCCTGTGTGTGTGAGAAGGACATGGGAGTCAATACTGTCCCTAACCTGTTGCCATTGTCCCATATTTGAATAATAGGTGAGACAATCTGTCTGCTGGCAAATATCAGAATAGTTTTCAAGTATAAGGATAAGGAATTATCTGTAAAGCTGTTCATGTGCTACTTAAGGCCAAAACTAAGATATGCTTCTTGATTTTGGTCATCACATCTAATAAGAACAAGAGGCTAAAAGGAGAGCAATGAATATGGGACCAGAATTAAAAGAGCTGAGTTAGAGGGAAAGACTAAAGGCTTTAAATTTGCTCACCCTGGAAGAGAGGAGAGTAAGGGGTGACCTGATCACAATTTTAATATTCTTTAAACAGATCAATAACAGACATTCAATAGTTTCTGAAATATGCAGGAACAGGACAACCAGAAGACTTAGCATGAAATTAAGCAAGCATCTTATCAAAAGAGATGTGATGAAGCACTTTTATAGAATAAGAGTGGGGATAAATGAAATAAAATTGATGAAGATATAGCAAATGTAGAGTATCTATCTATCTATCTGTCTATATCTCTGATGCCTGTTCCCAACCGGAACTCCCTCAAGAGGGTAGTCACAGCAACAGTCTCCATAACCAGTATGCAGACAACATTCAGAAATTCAAAAGGCTGCGTGACGGTAGAAAATGTTCAAGAGATGGGACCCCAATGTGTAAAACTCATTCCCCATACAGTACTAATAGGTAAAAATGAATAATTACAGACACACAGCTGGAATAAATGGAAGACTCCTTTGATAAACAAAACATTACTATAAGGGAAAGAAACAATGCACGCATGTCAAAGGAGTCTTCCCAAAGCAGGTTAAGGTCACCAGCAGAAAGCAACAAGGCTCTGTCCTGGGACAATTCTTCTTCTTGAACTATGTACATGTTTTGCCAGAAGATGGAACTCCTACCTGATTATATTTGCTGCTGATGCAAAGCTCATGAGGGAAGTGAAAAGCATGGAGGAGTGTATCAACTTACAAGGGGACCCCGACAGACTCCAAAGTTGGTCTGATATATGGTATGAAATTCCACACAAATATATGTAGAGTAATGAAAATAGGCCACAGCAAAAGGCCTCTTATTTCCTACACAGGCATTTACCATTAGTGGTATATGATGTGAAAAAAATGTAAAAATATTACACAATGCATACTCAATGATACACTGTGTAACACTCTATAAATGATACAATACTGCCAAAATAAGCTAGGATATACTCTTGCTCTACTATCACCTGTTACCCAAGTCCTTCATCACCCATGGATTAAATGAAAATAAAGTATAGCTGTTTTGTTATATGCTCCACATGACTACACATGGGCAAGTGCAAGGGTAGAAGGGATGCAGATGGTGGGGTCCTGTGTGGCCCTCCCTTCTCCTTAATCCTACTAAATAAAATCTCTCGCTGAATCACTTATTTCTTCTCATTTCAACGGCTATTTTGCTTCAGTTTCCTCACCACACAATACATATGATGGAAAATTGTTCCTCCTCATCATTTCAGCTATCCAAAAGTCAACATATTTCAGGCATAGGTCACCGTATAAATGACCTTAAAAGTTAATGGAAAAGATCTTCAATGGTGACTTTATGTAAGGGTGCTGAAGAGAAGGGAATTTTTTCCTAGGCCTTCCTGACAATGGAAGAGACCTCTGCAGGTTGCTAAAGGTCTCATAAGTCAGCTGGATATCTTAAGAGAAGCATGAAAAGTTAGAATATTGCAAGAAGGCTGTCATTTCTATGGTAAATATCACATGAAGATGTCCATCATTTACAGGTTAAAGTCAGGCACAACGTTAGACCTCTTCTACTCCCTTGGTACAACTTGCTCTGGCAGCGTACCTAAAACTTCATATGGCCAGTTTATTTGCATTCTCCTTCAGTACACAAGGAAAGACTTCATTTAAGACATGAGCTTTATAAGGGTCAAGGCTTTTTAGTAATCTGGTTATGTCTCTTGTGTGTAACTACTTATTTGTACAGTAATGGAAGGTGCTCTACATCCATGGTGCTCCGTCTCTTGAACTTTTTCTACTATTGTACAATTTAAACTTTTCTATGCTGCTCACATTCACAATTCCATTATCTAGTTTATTCCACTCATACAATGCACTTTAATCATAAAAGAATATCTTTACATCTTTTCTAAAAGTTTCTGCTTTACTCATCTTATGGCATCTGTGTTTTCTATTTTTGCATCTTTCAAAGAACTATACACTGTTGATTCCATAAAACTGGTTCAAAAATTCAATTTGTGCAAGATGTATAACTTTAAGGCCTCTAACCGTTCACTATAACTAAACCTTTTTAACATTTTCATATTCTGGCATGTTGGGCATACCTCATCCATATGCAGGCCAAAGATGCCAGTTATGTTGAGCAGAATTTCACCTAAATGCTGGCTAATGACATGCTACATCACAAAACGAAACTTTTGTATCTCAAGGTTAACAAAGCTTTTTCAATACTAAACTTGCTACAGATGTAAAGCTGGTTTATGAGCCTACTTGGCTGAACTTGAACCGAGTTCAGTGCCCAAGTCACTGTGTGAGTGACGTTCTCCTAGCCTCAGTTCGACGCTACATCAAGCTTGTACAGATGAAAGGCTATCCATCTCAGCATATCCTCAAGACATCAGGATATGCAGTGTTATTAGGGTTTCTAAAAGTGAATTCAGCGTTTTGAAGTGTGTATTAGTGCTTCCTGGTATTGCATATCAATAGCGCTGTTATTGCAAGTAAAAACGAAGGGTGTAATGGTAATAAACTATCAGATGGGCTTGTGTTAGAGCCACACATATGAAAGGAAAGTTGTGCTACGGGGACTGCAAAATGTGACTAACCCCTTCCAAAACATAATGTGGTTTTTGAAATTGATGATGATAATGTCATTTATGAATACTGATTACATATCATAATCTTCACCCCACTAGGGGTTGTGGCTGTATGACTGAATTGTTACTGTCAAGTGGTCTTGAAAGTGTGTGGGTCACTGTGACTTAATCTGAACTGTCAGCCAGTCAGAAGGCAAATTTTGGTACTGTCCCACCTTCACTGCCCTCCTCTGGACCTTTTTGTTAGTTCTGTGCACTTCTTTAAGTTTGGTGACCAACAATGAGAAGAAAATTCTAGCTTTGGTCTAACATAGTGTGTGAACAACTTACTGAACAGTTCCTTGTCCACATTCTTGCATGAGATTCTCATAGTTGCTAGCAGATAATTTGTGTGTGTGTGTTTGTGTGTGACTACATATATGTGTATATTTGATTAAACTTTTGGGATAACTAGCATATGAGATCTAACCTTTAAATTGTGCTGTTGATTCAGAAGGTTTTTACATACCAGTGCTGGGGAAAAAAATGTGGATTAAAGACAGTAAATCATATTAGACTATGTAGGCTTATGACTAAAAGCTAAATATGACACACTGGTTAGGAAACCAGAAAAAGATACAATATTACTTACTGGCAAACAAGTTCTCCAACAATCCTGAACATCATGCATGTGCCACCATTGAGGCAGTACCCAGCATAGGGACACTCATCGACAGAAGGGTGAGGGTCTATGGCTGTGAAAAGAAGTAACATATTACCCAAGTTTGTGCTTTGGAGTTTGGAATTTAATTTTTTAGGAGGAAAATATTCAGATATATTTGATATCCTATAACTAAGATTTTGCTTTGGAATCTGAAATATTGTTTTTTGTTGTAAAATATTTTGATAACTGTAATATGCTGTAAAATGCTGATAAAATTACATATAATACTACACACTTTTAGGTATTAATGCAGCAAAATCAGTGGAGTCAACCATGCAGCCAAAGCAACACTGTGCACCCATGATAAAAGCAGAGGTCATAAACCAGAAGTGGGATGTGCAGCTGTAATATATGACATCACCACAGTATGTGGACAGTGTACTGCATGGTAGGTCAGGCTGGGTTACAGGCTTAGTGTAACTCTAGTCCACCAATGTACCTTGAAGTTGATGAAGTACCTTCCTATAGGCTGCATGAATACAGACCAGAGCTATGTACAATAACACAGCCATAACATTTTGGTTGAAAAGATACCAGCTTTTCATATTTTTGATTGCTGCTTCCTGGATTAACTGAATAGCATGAATATTTAGTTGTCACTGAGCTCAAAAATATTTTGGATGTGTTATACATAGCATCTGGTCCATATGAGCACTTGTGCAGTCAGGAACTGTATCTGAATGTGAAGCTTACGGTCATAGCATGTAAAATTCACTCTCTGGGATTACACATAGCACACCATTGGCAGTATATAAAGCAGAAGACCAGCATGTTGCAGAGCAAGTGGCTATCGTTGGACTAAGCTCCTGATTATCAGCACCATACAAAGCATAAATGCAAAAATTTTTGTCTTCAATTTACAGTAGCAGGTAACCAGTCATATATAATGGTAGTCATATAAGGATATAAAGTTGGTCATTGCACTGTATGCCAAAGCTGTCACAAGCCTATGGACCAAGGCTTAACACAAACTTTTGAAAAGAGTTTGGCATATGGAGAAATAGGATGAGTCTCTATGGTAGGTGTCAGTCCCAGCCACTGGCATGGAATCAGCTGCTTCATATGCAGCCAAAGAAATCCCTGAGGCTTTCATTACATCCCTTTATGGATCCAGCCTCTGTCTTAGGTCACATATGCCTAGTTTGGATATTGTACAGAGTTAGTTCTGCAAAGAGAGGGAGGGAAAGACTGCTGAAAAAGAGTGGGATATGACAGTAAGAGTAGAAGATTCAGGTGGCAGATTGAACTAGAGAGATGGAGAGGTGTGGATGAGTTGGAAAACAAAAGGTGTAGAAATTTGGAATTGACAAGGGAAGAGTGACGTATGTTAGTGAACAGTGAAAGTGACTAAAGAGAAAAACTTATAACCATGCTGAGGCTGTTGATTCAGGCCCTTTGGATGAGGGATCCGGTCATTTGGAGAAAGGGAGATATAACACCATTTCTTTAAGTCTGAAGGCTTTGTCACACATGCCTATAATGGTGGGAATGGGTTATATTGGCAGTATTGAAGAAGTGGAAGCTCCTTTTACAGGAAAGACAAAACAACACATAAGAAGGACACACATCTCATTCTGCCTGCTCCCATTTAATCTTCTATAAACAAGGCTTTCATTTTGATAGGGGATTCGTAGCAGAGCCAAAAAGGCAATTGGGAATATATGCTGACAAATCCTGACTAGCCCTGAGGGTAAAGCAAGTAGGTGCATCAGCCCCCGAGGTTATGAACTTGCTGCAGCTGCTCACTGTAAGAAGAGACATAAGGAAGGGGATTGTTAAACCATCACAAGCATAAGATCGGTTTAAGTATAAGAATTGGGAAATGACAGAAGGATCCAATACATGAAGGCAAACAGGGAACAGCTGAGAATATGCTCTGAAAGTCAGCTTTGCACTACATCACTGAATCCATTTGAGGTTAAGGCCTTGTTTTAAACAGATCTGACAAAACTTAGAATGAAAGGTAACTGTGATGTCACATTTAATGTAAAGTGTTAGGTTTGTGTAAATAAATGTTCAAGGAAATTTTCACAATGAAAAAGCTAAATTGACAAGAAAGACAGACAGATGCAAAGCATGACTTTGATTATAGTTGGTGAAAATGAGTGGCCTGAGGATCAATGTGAAAGGTAAAGTTTCAGTAAAGATGTAAAAACTCCAGTAAGACAACGTCAATGTCCTGGGGAGAAATATTCAGTCATGACAAGCCAAGGACTTCCCTGAGTCAGGGAAGGTTATTCAAGTTGCTAGGTTAGACACAGGAAGCATATGGAAACCAGTCTGCAAAACAGGATAGAAACAAAAAGAAATCAGATATAACAAAAAAGAACAAGATAAAGTAAAACAGAATAGAAGCTGAAACACAGGGAAATGCAAGAGAATGAAGATGAGTGAAAGAGAAAGAA
>JAUUDW010616182.1:0-11746 GCA_032361385.1 Panulirus guttatus | reverse complement strand
GTTATATTTGCTTTTAACAGAGCGGATGACTAAGTGAGGCGAAGTTTAGGGTGGAGAAAATCAATTGATTGTATAGGATACTAATGGATTTTTGTCCCAGAATGATGGTTGTAAGTGTTTTGAAGGCATTTAGTCTTTATGGCCTTTGTGTTAATGATTATGATGTGGAGAGTGAATGTTGTATGTGTCACGTGCGATGTCTAGTCTCGGTGGAGTCTTGTCAAGTGGGAGTGGTCGACCTCTCAAGGTTAGGGGAAGGTGCAGGATGGATTCAACATGCAATGGCCCCTTTGATCCTGCAAACTGTTAGCTAAATTACGCTGAGGAAAGGGAAAAATATAGAAATACTTGATAACTACCTAGAATTCTTATGGGGTCATGATGATGGTAATTAAGCCAAGATCTTCAAAATCAAAATAAATGGCAAACTAGGGAGCACATGAAAGGAAACACAGTCACGAGAAATGTCAGGAAGAGTGGAGACATTATCCCAGGAACAGAGTACTGGACGTGTATACAGACCTACGGAAAATGAAGCAAATGCAGATGACAATATATTTTCAAAACATCTGAGAGAGGGAAAGAGTGAGAGAGATGGGGTTCCACGGGTGTAAAACTCCCTTCTCACTTGCAACTAAGTCCTTAGACCTAGATGAACAGTTGCATTTACTACAAGTCATATACTAATCTTGGCCATATTTTCACCCCTATATAGTGGGTTAATTCTATAGTCATCCCTGTATAAAAGAGAGATAACAGGTGTTGAAACGTCACATGATGTTGGCCACTGTCTTATTAGTATGCATCACATGATTCGATGGCCACAATTTAGGGCTTAAACGACGTGGTTGACCTGTTCTTAATCACCTAGCTAAAGCAAATCATTATTCGAAGCACACGAATCGATTCTCCTGATCATTAGTAGAGAGAGAGAGAGAAAGAGAGAGAGAGAGAGAGAGAGAGAGAGAGAGAGAGAGAGAGGTGTCGTTGAAGACTAGGGATGAACGTACCCAATATGGAATCAAAGTTTATTGACCAACCTCATATTTCTTTTTTTTCACTCCTGGCTCAGGTCATCTGTGCAGATCAGAGGTCAACCGAGCTCGAATCTGACCCTTTTATGGCGGATAATATAATGACACACAAACTGATTCAGACAGAAAAAAGTAAACATCTGTGATAATGATTATGAATAGCGTCCTCACTGTAGTTAAATTGATGTTAAAATTATCATATTATGTCTAGTTGTGAGGTAGGAGATCCCAGACCAGACGGGGTTTTTATGCAACCCTTCTCTCAAATAGCATCGCTGATGTTTCATTGAATTTCCTCTCTCATTCTCTCAACTCCAGGTGTATGAGCGAAATCTAAAACGTTCGATCTGTTATATGGAAACGTATAACATCACTAGAACTCGTGTGGGATTCGTTACAGCGTTTTGAAAGATGAATGGGATTCAGTTTGTGAGCGAAACGACCCAGGGTGGACTGTTGGTGTGGGCGGCTTGAGCGAGTGTTGTGGTGTAGGCTGTAGAGACCTCCCTCCTCCTCCTCCCCCTGACCAGACTGGTGCTGCTCTGCCCCGGGTCATACTGAGACTAAGGTCTCATGTTAGAAAGTAAAGCAAAATGCCAAGTGCTTGCCCTACTGTGTGTGTATTTATGTGTGTGTGTGTGTGTGTGTGTGTGTGTGTGTGTGTGTGTGTGTGTGTTTGGGACTGTTTTTCCTGTGTATTATCTCCCTCTAAGGCCCAGTTTCACTAGGTCTAAAACTGTAGGATCTTACCTAAGGCCTTTGTATTTAGGGTTTGAGCCTTCTACGTTCCGTCCTTCAGGGGTGTGAACGACCTCCCTAAGGGTCTAGCCTTTTACAATCTGTCCTTCAGGGGTCTAAACCACGTCCGCCTCTCTCCACCTCACCCCACACCACAACGCCTGACCTCTCTCTGGGGGTTTGGTCTTTCAAGTTCTTACGATTCATATTTTTGCTTCCTGTTTGCACGAGATTTCTTACGTATGCCGAGGTATCAGAGCTTCTCCACGGCTCTCTTTCGCCATTCACTCCCATGCATAGGCATCTCTTAGGCTCAGTCGACGCAAACTAAGGAAAATAGTCGACTTCTCGACAGTGAAATAGTATATTCTTGGTATCCTTCATCGTTCAGGGTCTTCACAATAACACACGTGTTTATTCAGTTGTTTAATGCAGTTCAGCAGAAAATGTTTATCTAACAGGACTTAATGTTTTAAAATCCAAATGAATGCAACGTGCCAAGACCCCATAATTCAAATGTTTTCTTCATATGGGGGACTTGTTATTACAACACTGAACTACTTATCACGCATAGTCTACATATCTTGAATGTGTTTACCTTTCCTGTTTTGTTACGCTACTATTAGCTTTATGTTACAGCTATATTTAGCTTGCGTATGAGACTGCCTGTAAAGGTGCACGCAACCAGTCTGACATTTATATACGCTCCCAGTGACCTGAATGTCCTCTCATTGTATCTGTAGTAAATTCTACGTTCTTGACATCAGTTTTCATCATGAATTGTAATCTACGCTGATACTGGAGTTACATCCTGCGATCGTACGTGACGAAGGAAAATCTAATCTATTGATTTGCTGTATATATTTCTCTAGTGTAATAATTTATGCTGAGCGTCGATGATGACGGGTCAGGGACGTCTAGTACACAATAAGTGGAGGGATTCGAGTCTGTACCCTCCTGACTGACGCCGTTGAGCCACACACAGAGTCACAAACACACACACACACACACACATTCAGCGTTACTGACCATGACTCAGCCCGGGCCAGTCTAGGAGTCAGACTCGCATGACTTCAAATCCTGGGCACGGCAGCAGGCCTACACTCACCCCAGGTGTTCAGCCTCCCCAAAATGGTGGTCGATGAATGGGAACCTGACTTAATTCCTTTGAATTCCTTAAAACAACAACAGACTTCATACTGTATAAACTTCATCTGTCGCGTAGAGAACGCCTAGAAGCAATCAGGGGTTTCGAAATCAGGCAGAGTACGTGTTGAATACAAAGTGCCAAACCTCCGGCCCGGGAAAGTGTGGCGAACTCGCCATAAAAGAACAGTAGAATGTATAAGTTCAATGACGTTCGTTTCGCAACTCCCTGATGCAGTTCGGCTACGATTGCCATTTTTTTGTTTATGGTTCATGACCTTATTTCTTTACACTTAGAGTTCACTCCTGTATTTTTCTGAGTCGTTTCAGAGACGTGGATCGGAGTCAATGTTATGGTGTCACTAGTTTATACCAGTCTACTCGAACCTCTCTCAGCCTGTGGTGTTTCAAATCGAGCGTGTCAACACTGGCATCTAATGATCTAGGAGAACGTTTAAACGTCTTTGTGTTGAGTATTTCGCAGCAACACATGTTATCAACGTATGTCTCTTTCTCTCTTTCTCTCAAGCAGGAAGCGAATGTGAGGAAGTCAAGGGGAGGCGCCGTCTACACAGCTTGTATCACAATGGCTTCCTCGACGTCTTTGGTCCTCCTCCTACTCCTTGGATCAGTCACGCGTGGCACTGGTACTTCGGCTGTGGTCAGCGCGTCTCCGAAGTCCCCCTGGAACGCTGACGACACAGCCGCCTGCCGCAGCAAGACCGTGGCCACAGAGACACATAAACCCTTCACTCGTGAGGACGCCACACTCTCGACAAAGCCCGGGGGAAAAAAGATATCACTGAAGGAAGTAAGACGTGAAAATCATCTACCTGAAGCGGCTGCAAATACAGCAGACAACGCCCTACAGAGGACAACTGTACCAACAGATTCCCCAGACCAGCCACTTCAGAAGGGAGGTCAGAGCGATCTCACGTTGATCTCTGAGGTCAAACACAACACGACCTCAGATGAAAGAGACCCCCTGCAGGGTCTCCCGAGGGTGGCTTATGGTCCACACAATCCGGGACTTGTGAGGAGTGCATCCGAGAGCATTTCCAGCGCCAGTAGAGTCGAACACTCTAAGGATGATGGCCACTTAGAGTCGCCTGCGTTCGCCAACACCAACAACTTTAAAAGACCTGCGTTCAGAAATGGTAGGAAGTTACTCCTATACGACCCTTCGGGGCAGAGGGCCGCCTCTAGCATACAGTCTGAGGGTCACATGGACGTGGACCCAACGTTAGTGCCAGACAGGCAGGAAAGTACGCCCGCCAGTGGTTCTCCTGAAGCGACGCTGGTGAGGAAGTGTTGTGGCGAAGACGAAATCATCAACCTAGACACTCAACAGTGTGAGGCAGCAGCAGGCGACGTCGGCTTTCGGGAATCGGTGCTTGGGCTGCTTCCAGCAAACGCTAGCAGGGTTCTCCAGTATGTATCGGGACCTTGCCCTGGAACAGGGACCTTTTCCAGTATCAGGGAAGCAAAGTTCGACTCCCACTCTCTCCTGGCATTCGGTCTCTCGACGGGGCACACGCCAGGGGTATATTACGACCGAGATCACTACTGTCTGGAAATGGCGGTTTCCGGACTTGACCAGACGGCACTTGCGTCCTTAGTCACGGCTTACTGCCACCCCAGAGCGAGCGACACGCTGACACGGAAGTGCTGCGGACCGGACGAATATTTCGACACCTCTGCTAAGGACTGTCGCTCGGTGTCTGCCAGCACGAGGGGCAACCATCGAGGGAGTCCTGTGCACGAATTCCTCAGGGACAGCGCCAAGTCAGCAGCTCCCATCCACGTCAGCACCGGGAAGCTGACGTGTGTCTGCGGGTCACCCAAGTCCGTCAGTTCTGACGAGGCCTTCCTGGGTGCCGCAGACCAGCTGTGTGACCAGAAGACTGGGTATTGCTACTCGACCTCGCGTTACTGCCTCGAGTACGTGTGGGAGGAGGGGGTTACGTCCATGACCGCCATTGCCTTAGTCTGTCCCCTGGACTTCTTCCAGAAGTGTTGCCCCCGCGACTACGTTCTCACAGATTCTGGATGCGCCCTAGCTGCGTGGGGGGACGTCACGGCTCGCATGGTGCAGCTCATGGAACTCATGGAGCCACAGTTCTGGCATCCTACCGACATCGGTGGCCAGGAGTGTGTGCAAGAATGGGTGACTCTCGATGACGCGACTACACACTGGTGGGTCAACAGGTCCGGATGCCTGTCGGTAGACACGGAGTTGGGGAGCTTGACTGCGTCATCGTACTGTGTGGATAACTACGTCAGTCCAGGTAGCGGGACGCAGACGGGGGCCTTCGTCTGTCGCACCGAACAGAAGAGCATCAAGTATCCTTCAGCCCAGCAGGATGCGACGGCGGGACGCACCGTCGTGGGCAAATGTTGTCCTCACGGTAGTTACATGAGGATGGACGACTTCTCTTGCGTTCCTGACAACATCGGTCTGTCGCTCTTGGAGAATCCTGTCCTTCGAGCTGCCAACGTGACGCAGTGGACTTAGACCGCCTTCCCCACGTGTGATAGTGACATTGGATACCATTACTACTTCTTAGACCCCGAGTCCCCAGAAGACCACGCCGAACTGGCAGCGAACCATGTGATAGAAGTTGTCAGTACGGAGGGAAAGTGCATCCTCAACAGGCAACCGTTCCTGAAGGAGGACTATTGCCTGGAGTCTGCCGTGACCGGGGAAGAGAACCGAACGATGATTCTGGTCTGTGCAAAGACGGGGGCTGTAGGAACCACTCACATGGAGAAGTTTAGGTTAACAGCGGCTCTTCTAGGGGTGTCCTGCGTCGCTCTCTTTGCCACCACCTTCTTCCTCGTCTCCAATCGCCTCAGGAGGAGCAGCGGCTCTGTGAGTAAGGTGAGCTACGACTGCTGTGGCTGTCACTTGAAATAATAACTACCCGTGCCATACTCCCAACACCTTTCTCTAAACTGCATCAACACCTGAGCCAAGAAATCTGACCTTTCTGAAACCCGACGTATGATGACTTAACCTCTCTCCTCATTTTACTGCAGGACAACATATAACCTGTCTTAAACCAGACTCCTGGCGACCTTGACCTGCCTCCTCCTTCCCCAGGTACACACCTCGATGGACTGGATCCTGCTGACCTACGTGGTGGCCTGTCTGGTGGCCTTCCTCCTACTGGCTGTCAGTATGTTGACAAGAATATCAGTGGAAGCCATCGAGTGCCAAGTCATGGGTAACTATTCTTGCACCAACTTTACACTATGTTATTTGTCTTCTGTCGTTTCTCAACATGTTGGTATTACTGTGTCGCAAGATCTCGGTTTCACTTCAGTCTCCTCTTCCCTGGTGATCTTGCCTGACTTTATTCTGATCCTAGGTACATATAGCCGTGCCATTTGGACCCCTCAATTTACTGCTTACAGAGATAAGAATTGGATTATTCAAAAGCATTACATGAAACTCTTCACTGAAGCTTTATTTTACGATTAGTTCTACCCCAGAGAGAGAACTGAGAATAATACGTGTGTGGTGTGTTGCTTCAGGGTGTTGGAGAAAAGTTAACACCATCCTCCTCTTCTTCTTCCAGCTGGCCTCCTCATGTTTTCCTTGCTGGCTTCCTTCTTCTGGAACACCGCCATCTGCATGGAGACCCTCCTCCTGACACTGCAAGTAACCATATGTATACTCAGTGTATACTTCATCTTACTGAAGTACAGTTCGTAGCTATGTATACGTGTTTTTATATCAAAGAAGTTCAGAATTAGTCTATGAATTGTTTCCTGTAATGGATCACTCTTGTATCTTGTGATCTCATGTGATATGACTAGGTTTCTTTTTCCCCATGGCTGTGCATCGACGCTGTGGTTGTCTTTGCCGATGAATACTGACGTAACTCTGGTGGTTGCGCCAACAGGGGTTCGACCACATCGAGGGCCTGGAAACGGTATGTCTACCACTCGCTCTGGGCTTGGGGCGTGCCTGCCCTGATCACCCTCCTGGCCCTCACACTCGACCACTATCGAGGGAAGCTCCCCTGTGGCGTCATCACCCCGAGGATCGGGATATATACGTGCTTTTTCTCTGGTCAGTCAGTGAGTTATTTACCCCTTTTTTCAATTCACGTTGAAGACTCCAGTCACGGTCAAAGGTTCATATCAGGGCCAGGCCTTAAATTCGTGGTATGAGGTTAATGAAAGGTGAAAGAAATTAGATAAGGAAAAGTATTACAATTTTTTGAGGGGAACTGAAAGTCCTGTCTTTTAAAAAGTGTCAGGTTATAGTTACTGGGAAATAAATGAGACCGTAGAGAGGTCCGAAGCTTCCCTAACTGTGTTGTAAACACGTTTGTTACTCGTTATGCGAGTCATTAAAGTTACAAGTGTATCTAAACCATTTACGACGACCTCTGGCATGCATTCCTCTCTTTCCAGACCCTAGGGCCAAGCTGGTGTACCTTTACTTACCCATGTTGGTCAGCGTGTGCGCCAACGTCGCCCTCCTGATTGCTGCGCGCTGTGTACGGTCAGCGAAGCTTCGACGCTTTGGGAAAAGCAGTAGACTTGGCCCTCCTGCAGGTGAGCTGCCCGCCTGGCTCCTCGTAGAGTGCTAACGCTGCCTGTATAAAGGAGAACAAAACATTTTTCTCGTGGCCTTAAACCTAAGCCCAACCAAAGTTTACTGATATTTCATAACTTAAAACATAACGTCTCATTTAAATCGAACACGTAGCTTCAAGGATACTAGACCACCTCTGTACCACTGGCATACGTGTGCCACTTAGGTACAAGAGTAACAACCATGAGAGGTGCACTGCACCATTGAGGCATGTCAGCAATAACCGTGAGTGGTACATGGGTTGAATAAGAACATCGAAAGATCTTCCTTGTGGTCAGGTAAATATGAATTCCGACTTAAAGATACGTAATGCATCAGATCAAGCTCTTTCTTTAAGTGAGTGTAAACATTTGGTACCTTCACGTCAAGGAAATCAATTTTACAGTGAAGGTTATGAGTCTAGAAATGATTGAAAGATATCTCACCTGTTGAGCAAAAAATTTGAGGGACGATTCAGTGCTTTGATGACCTCCTCCTCCTCCTCCTCCTGCAGGTCGGGAAGGCACCGAGGCAAGGCGCCAAACTCTTCAGAACAGATCCAGCAAAGACCACGGCCACAGGACGGCACCAGCCTACTCCCACTGGCGCTCATACAGTTCGTGAGTTCGGCGTCCATCACAACCGTAGGGCTGGTTGTAGTAGTAGTACAGGAGAGGGTGGTGGTTCTCCCGGGTGCTTTGTGTCAGGTGGTAGTTTGGGGGGGTCGTCGTCTCTGAGGTTGTCGTTCAGGGGAAGTGGTGGTCATGGGGTGATTATTCAGGAGTCTGTTCGTCTTTAATGTCAAGAGAGTTGGTCTTTTGTGCTTAAGATACACAGTTGTTTTTCGATTGGCCTTTCTTTAAACGTTTAAGGTGTTAGTCTAACAGAAACGTTTTAGATACAACTCTGGGATGCATTACTGGTTTGAAGCAACATTGAAGCATGTCTCTTGTACTACTGTGGACAAACATTTGTTACAGGTAAGTGGGATACATGGGAAATGATCTGGGGGTCATTGTCAGGTTAAATATCAACTAGGGGTCATTGTCAAGGTAAATTTTTGCCAGGTTAAAAGTTAAGGCATCTCTGTTAGGGATACTTATCACACAAGACTTTCTAGAGAGCTCGAGTGATGTATTTGTTGTTGGTATATTTTCAACTTTTTGTCTGGGGTAAGCAACTGGGTTTTCTGTTGAGGAACATTCTGTAAATGTTATATTTATCAAGGAATCTGTCTGGGACAGATGTTTCGGGTATGGGATATACAAAGAAATGCTTATCTGGGGAAGGGTATTCATCTTGGGTGTATGAGGAGACTGTATCCATGGTGTATTTGGTCTAGAGTGTAGTGTGTGATAGAAAAGTGTTTTGACGTGGTGTACAACTGATCTAGTGTCTGGTCAATTATATTGGAAAGAGCGCCTAAATTGTGGGGATACTGCGGCAAAAGAACGGTTCAAATTATTTTGTGATATATTATCAGAGTGAAAAGTGGCTTAGCTAACAAATAACCAAACATTTACTGTGTTATATGGAGCTGTGTAGTAAAAGCAGGAATCAGAGACGTTTCTGAACAGTGTACCTTTAAAGCACTGCATTTTCTTTGATTTATTCTAGCTGCAACTCCGTTCTTTGTAAATTCTAGTCATGTTTACCTTATAGATATACGTTTATATGTATCTGATGTTCTATTCTTATGTCATTAAACAAACTTTTGTAAATCTATGCATAACAGATAATGTAGTTATGTTTTGTGCCTTAAGTGTCTGATAATTACGATTCAGTATATAGAATGTAAGTTAGATCATCAATGTAATTGGATGGAACTATGGTGTAACAGAGGTACTATAACAGGAGTACTACATTGGTGTAATGGGATTACTATGCCTGTAATGGGATGACTATACCGGTATGATACACAAATGATAATTCTCTAAGGACTTGAATAACGCTGAGGCCATCGTCACAGGTGGACAGACTCCATGAAGCTGGTTGTGTGGTCTGGGGCGACCTGGGTGATGGAGGTGGTTGGATTCGTGGCTTCTTCGTACTTCATCGAACCCTCGGAGTCCTGGGACTCGTATCTGTGGTACATACCGTCCTGCATCAACGCCTTGAGGGGCGTCGGCATCTTCTTCATCCTGGTATTGACGCCTGAGAACTGCCTGAAGTTGCTCCATGCCTTCGCCAGTCTGGGGTCAACCCGTGGAGCTGCGGTGAGCCACCAGAACAGCATCAGCCACCCAGGTAATCGCTATTCTTCTCCTTTAACGTCATTGGGAGTTCGATCAGAGTTCGGAGGTCCTTGACTTCGTCTGTAATAATTGCTTTTAACCTCCTCTGGTTCTTCGTCAGGTACCAGGGACGGTCGGGGTATGCCACACACGCCCAGAAGACACGCATTCACCTTCCATACCTACGTGTCTACGGGGACGCTGGAGTCAGAAGGAGTGGAAATGGACGCTGGAGTCGAGGCTGTCTATGACACGGGCCTGTCGCCGTTGCCAAGGACGCGTGAGGGAAGGGCGTCTTCCGACGTTCCCCTCCCTCACTGCGTGGCTGTCTACAACACCGGATCCGTCAGTGAGGCTTGATGGTGACCACCTCCTCACCACCATACACTCACAAGTCCTCATGCCGCCTCACGATGGTTGTTGTTTCTGTCGGAAGCTGTAAATATAGAGCTTAAATATATGCTACACAAAAGGTAATTGGACTGCATCGAACTGAGAATCATCTATTTTGTGCAAAACTTCGTGCCATAATAAACCTTGTTTACACCAGCAACTTGATTTAATACTTTTGGACTCAATTACTCATTAACTAGCAACCTAGGAATTTGCATAAAGAGGAGAAATGAGAGAAGAATATAAAGACAAATCTTTAATCTACATTTCGTGAGACGACACTCCTATGGTTTTTACAAAATAAGACAGAAATGTACATTGAAATGTATACAGACCTTTCTTTGTATTCATTTATGGCCAGTTGTCTAATGAATGACTCTTGCATGCAAGATGTTACATTAAATATTACTTGATCCCAGGTGGCATGTGTGTGTGTGTGTGTGTGTGTGTGTGTGTGTGTTCCCGATTCCATCATGGTATTAACTGAGAATGGAATACCTTATACTAGCTTTTAAATGCCTGCTAGGATGCCTGGTAACCCAACAGCTGGTACTAAAGATGGTGAACCAGCCGTGTGTATCCAACCAGGAGGTAATCAGGTGGTGACATACGTTAGTGTATCTAAACAGGTGGTGCTTAGGTGGTGACCTATGTTTATGTATCCAAGCCAGGCGGTGCTTAATGTGTGAACCATGCTTGCGTGTCTTGTCAGGTGGTGCTGTCCTAGGTGTTCTGTCAGCTGGTGACCCAGGTGGCGAGGCAGATGGCAGCCAGGTGGTACAGGTGACTGACTTGCGACAGCTGGGTCATGGAAGAAGGAGGGGCGTCGCTGGTTGGCGTGCTGGGGAGGGCATCGTGTTGCATGGCTGCCGAGTTCTCACCTGCAGTGTGTGAGAGATAGAGTGAGAGAGAGAGAGAAAGAGAGAGAGAGAGAGAGAGAGAGAGAGAGAGAGAGAGAGAGAGAGAGAGAATTTACCCATCTACCACGAGATACTGCACGACACGCAGACGGAATGTCATATCTGTTGAACTGCACTGTTTCTATCTGCCTCTACTCCTTCTGATTGTTTATCAGTTCGATATCCATCAAGAACAGACTCCAGTCAAATATCAAATCTTCATTTAGACATTTTTCTCATCATTCCATGAATGTTTCTCATTCCTCATGGTGTTGATATTGAAAAATCCTTCCAGCTTTATTGCTCAACACTTTTACAATTTGGTCTGATATCTTTTCGCCGAGTTCCCAGGGATTATTTCCGCTGTGATAATTTTGAATCTTCCTTACCGAGACGCTTTCAGATATAATACATTGTTCTTTATGCCTTCTACTTGCTAAACTGAATAAATTACCATATATCTTTCTCCTCTTCTTTCTAGACTATAAAGCTGTTGTTTTTCAGCCTCTCGTGGTGCTTAGTATGCCTGAGAGAGAGTTAGTACTTATTTACGAGTACTTACGACGAGATTTTGCCCAAAGGCAGGATGGGGGAAGGTAGCGCTCACCGTAGAATAAGCTAGGGCTGCGAACGAGCCATGCGAGTCGCGTATTGTCAAGTGCTGTGCGTGTATGTGTGTGTGTGTGTGTGTGTGTGAGGTGGAGAGACTGTATG
>JAUUDW010616071.1:0-10292 GCA_032361385.1 Panulirus guttatus | reverse complement strand
GCAAAGAAGTCTTGTTCATTTATTCCAGTAGATAAAGTTTTGTTCAGGTAAACAAAGTTTCGTATGAATAAAGTTTTGATGCATTACACTTGACAGCTAGAGAATGGATGTGAGTGGATGTAACTTTTCTTTGTATGTTCCTAACGCTACCTCACTAATGTGGGAATGGCGATCAGTTATGAAAAAAAGTAACTTAGTGAAGCTGCATCATTGTGATTACAGTCTCATCAAAAACCATCTCATTCCAGAAGAGTGTAATCAGGAAAAATAAGATGTTTTGGGAATGATGTGTTGTATCTTTAAACAATTATCAGTGAATCTCATTGATTATAACAAAAAAAATTATATAAACTAAAACAAAAAAGAATCGGTAATCAATTTCTTGATGTAAGTAGAGTAAATGATAAAACGTGCAGTAGCAACTCACTTGACACTCAGGCCTTCCTCCTGTACTCTTTATTGTGTTTTGTTGCAAAACTTGCCTATTATTAGAGTGAAAGTAGTGGATGAGATATATTTAGGAAGTGAAATTGTAAGGATGAATGCATTTTTTTTAAACTTGAAAAACTGTAAATTTTATAGATTGGAAAAGAAACAGACAAGAGTTAAGGGTTTAGATACTTAACTGGAGACATTATTCATGTGCTGGTGTGATTGGAAATGTTTCTTTCAATTGATGACAGTGTGCAAAATTTATGAAATAGAGGTTGAATATTAGCACAGAAGACTCATTCTCTTTAATTTGTTGGACTTCAGTTAATGGGATTTGTATTAATATGAATAATCCATGTTGTCAAGATGAGAACAGAGTTTAGGGTGATTGGTGCTTTAGCATTAAGAAAGTGCAGAATCTTTATTTTAGTAAGATATCTCAGCTTTATTATTTTTATTATTATTATTATTACTATTTTTCTTTTACAGGTACTACTACCAGGGTTGTGCATCTTGGGATTGGTATTTCCCATATCACTATGCTCCTTTTGCATCAGATTTTACAAATTGTGCCAATGCAGATGTGACCTTTCACTTGGGTGAACCATTTAATCCCTTAGAACAACTCATGGGTGTGTTCCCTGCAGCAAGTCGTGCTCATGTTCCAGAGCCTTGGGGCGAGCTGATGTGTGATCCAGAATCTGTGATTATTGATTTCTATCCAGAAGACTTCAAGATTGATTTGAATGGCAAGAAATTTGCTTGGCAAGGTGTTGCACTTTTGCCCTTTGTTGATGAGAACAGGTAAGTGTTGAGCTTGTACCCAAATGCACACTTTGAGGAGACACTTGAATTTTATTTAATTCAGTCTTCCATTTCATCACAACATATATCATGGTGTTTATGTTGACCTTTTAAGCTTAATAAGATAAAAAAAAAAACTAAGGGGTCAATCTTTGACCCGAGTGTGTAAAATAAACCTCAAACTTCAGGGAAAAATATGGGTGAATGACACCAAATTAGATGAATACAAATGATCCTCTGGTCTCCCAAAACATTGAAAAACACCAAATTAAATAGGATCATATTAGGGTTGTCAGAATACACCTGTATTATGGTAGGAGATCCAATTTACTAACATATCTTTTTTTATATTTAGAGTGTATTACTTTTCTGTATGTATATTTATGAATTTATTCTGTGATCTCCATCCAGATGATGCATTGCCATACACCCACTATCCATCTATCTACCCATTGATAGATAAAAGAGATCCAGATGATGCAATGCCATACTTCCTACTGTTTCTGAAAAGTTTTTTATTTTTCCTTCAAGTAAAATGAAAAAAAGATTATTTTATCATATGAACAAACATCATAATAAAACAACCAAGAAATAGGTGATGTAGGCTTCAACTTACCCAGGGAAAAATAAACTTTTGATGGGAGCATATCACTTGGAAATCATGAAACAAATTCATAAGAATGCATATAGAAAAGTGATAAGCTGTTGATATAGACATGAATTTCAGAAGATGAGTAGATGTCCTACAGCACTTACACAGGTGTATTTCACTGATTCTACTGCAAACCTCTTTGCTATTTTTGGCATTTTGAGTTTAGGGTTACCATGACGTCTTGGGTACGTGGTTGGTGGTTTGAAAATGTTGTTTTAGTGTTTATGTTTTATTCATACCTAGTTTATGTAGTCTGAACCAAAGCTGTTTTAAAGTTTACATTTTATTGATAGCTTTTATACAGTTTCAACCAAAATGGAATTCCTTCAACTGAAGTATACATTTTATAAAGTTTGCATAAAGTGGGAACCACAGTCATAACATTTCGAAATTACTCAAATTCTCCATCTTTGATATCAGATACAAAGTTCATAAATTACATCCTGAGACTTGTTATAATGACATTATCGTAAGGATACCACTGTTCTCTGTTTTACGGATTGCTTGCAAGATTCATAGTGAACCCTAATAGTTGAAAGACTCACCACTCACAAATCCAGGTACTGCCCTTGCTCACCTGGTAGTTATGTTGTTTACTTTGATGCTAACATTGGTACTGCCTGGTCCACTCAAGGATGTAATGTGTTTTATTGAACCTTCATAATGGCTGCCATATATAGAATGATTGATGTTTCAAAGAATGTCACTAGTCAAAAGCTTATGTCGTAATTCCTTTTGATTTGTCATGGTAAGAAGTTTTCCGCTGAAGCTTACCTGACTTGCAGTAGTTAAGATTTCCGCATAAAAGGTACATACTTTTGAAAATCTACCTATCTCTCTGTATCTCTGATACCTGTGTCCAAGTGGAACTCTCTCAAGGGGGTGACCACTTTAATAGTGTCAACATAACCATTGAACTTAACTACTGCTTTTTAGGCTTTAGTGCCTCACCCCATATCAGGCCACTGGCAGAGGGCAACTGTAGCACATTGCTTGCAGAGGCTTCTACTTAATGTTCTGACTGACCACTACCACCTAATGCTCCTGCCTGATGTTCCTACCTACTAATTCTACCTAAAGTTTATTACTTTTGAAAATTCTTCTCTATTCCTTTTGAACATGATAATTGGAGCATCTGTTATTTAAGATAAGTTGAAGTAAAAGATACTTAAGGAGTAGAGTGGCTTGTTCAGTGTTTGTTTTAGGTTCATCTTAAACAGGTAGTGTAGGTTTAAACCTGAATATTGAAATGAAAAGTTTGGGGTCAGCTTGTATGCCAGGTTGACATGTATGCCATGATATATGGTAATTTTCTTTATATTGGGATCATGTCATGTGTTTGAATATTGGATAGATTTGCTCTTGTAGATCCATGAAACTTATGTTGAAAAGCATGCTTTTATGTCTTTTATTTTGTGTATGAGTGTACAAAGGGCTGTTAATGCAGGCAGTTCCAAGGAGTACTTGATATTATAAGATGGGAAGGATATTGTTGTAAATGAATTATTAGCTAATCTTGTTATTTTTCTTTGTAAACAGATTAAAGAAAGCTCTAGAATCGGTTTATCCTTTGTTGACACCAGAAGAAATACGCCGTAACAAGAGAGGTGACAACCGTCTCTATGTCAGTATCAAGCATGAAGCACATAGCCAGCTGTCAGATATGTATCGAATGGGAATGAACATGGAGACTGAGGTATGTTTTAATACTCATTTTGAGACATAATATTTATCATCTCTAAGATATCGCTAAGGATAACGAATTAATGGTACTACGTATATATCACCTCCATATAACAATATTTAAGGGTTAAGTGAGACAGTGCTAAGTGGGTATCGTCTGCACATAATTTTAGGGGATGAGAAAGTAAAGTGGACTGAATCAGTTGTAATTGTCAATATTTTGTTTTAGAATTTGAATATGCATTTTACTTGTCTTTTTGAGCATTAATTCTAACGTTTTTGTGTGATTTATTCCATTAGGTCCCAATATCTGGCAACGAATATCAAGGCATGCAGGGAGCTGTGCTGTTGGCAAGTGATGTTGTGGAACCTAGCGGGTGAGTTTGCCATTGATTACTGTTTTTGCTTTTTAGAATAATGAGTGATCTTCCGGAAAGGTAAGTAGGTCCATTTGTCAGGCATCTTTTAATATCAAGATATAAGGTGGTAAGAAAGCTTTCTTAGCTTATCTTACAAGTTTGTATTTAGGTTTTGCTGCAAGTACCCCTGGTATGAGTTTAAAAAGAGCAAAAACTGATAGTAATGGATTGTAAGCCGGAGCTCATTGTAGTGATGTTCTTGGTGATAGAAAAGCAGATCATCCTATAACATATACATATGTGATAACTTTACTTAACCAATGTAAGAGCACTTCCTAAGTTAGCCCAAATCTGTATTTTTGTAATTCTCATTTATATTGTGTTAGTCAATGTTTTGGATATTGTATAATGTAAAATTAAATGATTAGGTTCATTTGTTTGACCAAGGAATTAGACTTGCCTGTTCATGTCGGCATTTACCAAAACTTCTGAAATGAACTCTAATCTTTTTAAAGATAGTTTTAAACTCAGAATCTTTTTTTAATCTCCTGTGGCTGTTAACCACTTAACTCATGAGTTAGTTATCCATTCCATCCCTGTGAATCTCAGCTGTTCATCATGTGTAAAGCATGTATTTAACCAAATAATTTCAAAGATATTCATACAACATGAAAAAAATACTTTACTTTATTTCATTCTCTACGTTTGTTCTGATAATGTGTAAAGTCCTGTAGATGTGTCAGCTTAATGAGCTAAAAAGTGTGAGAGTAAGACCTAAGTTTCTGATGAGTTGCTACTGTTTTTTTGTTGTTGCCTTCACTGTAAAACTGATTAGTATGTATAATAAATTTTCTTGTTATAATCAGTATGTTTCTTTGATGATAGTTTCATTAGAGCAGCATTATAAAAGTGCAAAATTACCAAAAGTACTAGTCAGATGCATTGTTGTCAAGGCCGGGCTGGCAATGGCAACACTACCTCCACCTTTGTTGAAAACACCCTTTCCTGTCTCGTCCTTGAAATCACTCTCCACACAATCCGAAGACACAAACACTGTCAAGTTTATATCTAAATCTCTGATGCCTGTTCCAACTGGAACTCCCTCAAGGGGGATGGTCATGGCAATACTTTCCGTAACTAGTAGATTCTAGTGCCGCTTCATAGCCTTAAGTGCCTCACACTTACAGGCCACTGGCTGAGGGCAACTTGAGTTCAGTGTTTGCAAGGGGCTCCTGCACAATATTCCAACTGAACTACTGCTGTTTAATGTATCTACCTAATGCTCCTGCCTACTACTTCTGCCTAATGTTTCTACCTAATTACCTCCCCCGGATGAGTTGTGGTGACTGAACTTGAGAAGCATATTCTAGTTTTGGCCTTATATAGGATATGAAGAGCTTGTTATATGTTTCCTGATCCATATACGTATAGCAATACAGATTTATTAGTATTAGGGACAATGCACCTGATGTTGTTGGAGTTAAGGAGACGAATTGTATTAGATGAATTGGATCTCACCTATTCTCTCCAAAGAGATAGATAGCAAGGAGGGAAAGAGAAGAAAAAGGAGGATTGGCTGTCTTAATAAAGTCACAGCCCTAAGTTTTTGGAATTACTAGTAGCTGGCCAATTCAGATAGTATGTGATCGGAAGAGTAATATGTAGAAAAAAAGTATATGGTGTTGTTAATAATGTACAATCCTTCAAAGAATTTTAATGAATTTGAGCAAACATACAATGAGAACATTAAATAAAAAATTGGGATGGTACTTGAAGCAGTAAAACAGGCATTTCTCATGGATTGGTTAAGTATTAACGATGGAGGATTTCAGCTTTTAGAAGATTGAATGGGAGGAATTTTGATTCTGAAGGTGGATGGCAAATAATTATGGAGGCGAAAGTTCTTATCATGCATGCAGGAAAATTTCTGATACCAGCATGGCACCGACTACATCTAGAATCAAGAGGGATTGATACACTATCATTACCAGATCTTACTGTATCTTCACACATAATATGGATATTAAGAACTGTGGTCCCTCCCAGTGGACATGGCTGCCTTTCAGAGCTCTGCTGGAATTTCGTAAAGATAGAAGAGACTCCTGGGGCAGGAAGTAAATAAATAAAACAATATGTAATTAGGAATATTACAGGATGATATAATATCTGAACCATGCTTACATATAAAGGTCCAAATGCAGATGTCCACAGTGACTGAATGACGAAACAAGAGTGCAAAATTTGTAAACACTGATATATAAAGGCATTTTAGGAACTTATTACAAAGCCTTCAGCATGCAATAGTTTATCAGAGAATAGGTTCTTTAGTACTAAATGTTTTTAAGATATGACACATACTATCCTCAAGGAAATTAGTGAAGTCAACCTCAAAACACAGAGAATTAGCGACTGACTTACCACTTTGAGTTTTAAGATTCCCGTCATACTTTGTCTCTTAGCTTCCATAATGCAACAGTTTCAGATCTCTGGTGCTCATTCTGATGAACCTTGAATGCTATGGTACAACATATTTAAGAGAAACATTTTTCCTACTGTTTTGGCATTTTTTCAACTTTTACAATAAAGGGAATACAATGCCATTCACATAACTGCTATTTGAACAACAAAAAGGGTTTCCTTATTTGTTTTTTTTTTCAAATTCTTTTCACCTTTTCTTTCCAGTTCTTTGGAGTCTCCTGTTAGTGGTTTGGATACTCTTGAAAACAATCAGGTGGTGACAGTCAGGTTCCGTGATCCTCAGTATCCTTCAGACTTTGTTTTCCCAGCTAGAAGGCTTCCAAACGCAAAGGCACCTCCACGTGTACTCAAACCGCAGGACTTATCAGCAAGTGAATCCAGAAATTATCGTCCACAGATTGGTTTCAACCGGAATATGCCAAGGGCATCCCTCAACAAATCTGGCCATAGAGCTCTGGGGTGAGTAATTTAGACAGTAATATTGGTTAACTCAGACATATCTTGGAAAAACATTCGTTCCTAAAAAATATTTTATATTATGCTTACATATCATTATGCATGGATAATGACTGTAAGCATCTTCTTCAATTAAACCCTTTTATTCCAATTATACATTACTTTCAAGCAAAATCATAAGATATGTCTGAATTATGAAGTGCATCATGAAATTTTTAAACACATAAAAATTCATGTACGTATTGATATTCATTTGCATAAGAATTTGCAATTCAGGAGAATTTTATTGTGTTTAAAATAGTAGTTTTAAGATTCCTTTATTTCTGCTTATTTCTGAATGAATAAATTTTATCATTGGGTCTAATTTTGAGCTAAGTAAATGAAATAATTCATGATAGTGAATGGCATATTTTGGTTTGTCATTGTAATAAAATAAATTTTTATCTCCTCTTGGTATGTTTTATTATTCCCATTGAGGAGTATAAAGAGTAACAAGAAAGCCAGCATGCATCTTAACCTGCCGTCCTCCTGCAGCCACCTCCTGCCGAACCTTCATGGTGGAGGGCTGTACAGCAACAACGTGCCGCTCCTGCAGGGTGCCCGAGGAGGGCAAGGACTTCTAGGAGCAAGTCCAGGGCTTCTTCCGACTCCACCAGGACCTGGGAGCCTCCTGGGATCAGGTCTAGGTGGACAAGGACCCTTCTTTGGGTCAGGACTAGGAGGTCAAGACGGTCTTCTTGGAACAGGACCAGGACAAGGGGCCCTCCTTGGATCGGGACCAGGAGTGCAAGGAAACCCCCTCGGTTCAGGTGTTGGTGTCCAGGGAAGTGCTCTTGGGTCAGTGCTAGGGCAGGGAAATTCACTAAAAGGTGGAAAGGGACGTGGAAGCATTCTGGGAGTAGGACCACAGCAACAAGGATTGTTAGGAAATGGACCTCAAGTGTGGGCAGATGGTGCAGGACCACAGGGAAACCAACAGGGAGGTCTGCTTGGGTCATATCCCCAGCAGGATGACATGCATGGAAGGCGTAACCAAATGGGAGGCCTATTAGGATCAAAACCACATGATGAAGATATGTATGGAGGTGGAAACCAATTAGGATCACCATTACAACATCAGAATAGATATGGAAGGGGAAAGCAACAAGGAAGCCTGCTAGGAGATATACCTCAACAGGAGGATATGTATGGAAGGGGGCCCAAACTGGGAAGTCTTCTTGGTTCAGGTCCCCTTCATGGAAAATCCTACAAAATGAACTATGAGGAGGGAAGCCTTCTTGGAGCAGGACCAGATCAAGATTATTACCAGTCGGACATGGACCAAGGAGGCCTTCTCGACGTGTCCCCACCCATGAGGTTGCTTAAGATAAATTACAGTTTTTAACCACAGTCAAACCTTCTTAATATGACCTGTAAAGTATTAAAGATTTCATATGCAAAGAACTTTTATGCTAATGTTTCAACTTCTTGCATGGTCCTTTATTTAACTTTGAATTGGTTTCCAAAGGTAAATTTAAAAAGGTTTCACTGCAAGAATGCCATATCACTTATCATGAATCTAATTATTTGAGGTACAGTAAAATGATTTATGAATTGACCCAGAAAGAATTGTAATCATCTAGTAACATAATATTCACACTTACTTTTTTCTGCATAGTCACTACATGAATCGTGGAGGAGGAGGAGGAGGAGGAGGCCAGTATGCCAGTGTACCTCCTCCCCAAGGTGGTCGTGGGGGAGGTTATGGTGGCAGAGGTGGGAATAGAGGCCTCCTAGGTTCCCCACCATTGATGAGTCAGTCTTCTGATTACCACAGGTATTTAGTCATGTACTTTTTCATTAATGTAATGTGTATATGTGTGATTACCTATTTAAGATTGCCTAGTTGTTCTTCTTACATATGCTTTAAACATTTTCATCAAGAGAGAGAGAGAGAGAGAGAGAGAAAGTACGAGGCAGGCAACTACAGATCAGGGAAGTACTACTATCTGGGTATCAGAAGGGTTAGTGGTGGCAGTGCAGTGGCTGTCAAGTTCCCATCCTTCGCCTGGGTTACTTTTTTTTTTTTCTTCTTTACATGATTGTAGGTTAGTAACATTCTGCCAACACACACATTATCCATCTTAATCATAATGGTCAATAACATGTGGTACACAAGGCTCTAAATTATCTTGTGGTGAGTGCTTCATGCTGGACCTGCCTAATGGCAAGTTCTCTTCCTTGGTAAAGTTCATCAGATGGGTCCTTTGAGTGTAGAACTTTCTCCCCCTATTTTCTGCAAATAGGTAATCACACATATATGTATATGTATGCATAAACACATGTATGCATACATACACAAAGTTTAAAAGGTTGAATGGTAGAAAATCTCCAAGAGATGGGCCCCACGAGAGTAAAACTCCCTCCCTGTACAGTATGTATAGGTAATTATACAAAGCTAAAATTGGGAATGCATTTCAGCTCACAAGGAAACAGCTATAGTGGTGGCCAAGGAGGCTACAGAGGGAATAGACAGAACCAGTCCTATAGCAGTGGAGGTGGTTACAACAGCAGCAGAAGCATGGGAGGCTATAGCAGTAATCAGAGGTAATGTGCTTATAAACATAATGAGCCTTAGCGATTATTCTCCTGTATGATTTGGACTGATCTGGATTCTTGAGCCATCATGTTTATATTTACTTCTGGTTAGGACTTGATACGTTTTAGTTGGAATGAGTATTCTTTTGTTTGCAGTCATGATTGACTGTACTGCAGCAGTGCTTTCAGTTTTATCTTATTTCTTTAATTTTTCTTGTTTCTCTATATCAACTTTTCCTTTATGGATTACTAGTTGTTATGCATACTTATATTAGAGTCACATACTTTCCTTTTATATATTGTTGGTGTTGATTCTGTTAGTGTAAGCAGAAATAAGTACCATTATGATGCTGAGACTATGGTAGAAATTATTTATATTTTTGTTTGTTAATTGATTTTGGCAATATCATCTAGGCAAGTGACTGTTGTGAGTGGCTGAATGATATGAATTCTTTGGCAAAGGTTTTTGTGTTCTTATTTGTATTTGGTAGGAATAGGTACAGATAATGCCCAGAATGACAGGAAATGAGTTTCCATAAGCTGCCTGGCTTGTGCCGTTTACCCAAAAACATAGACAAAGAGTAACCAAAATATTAACAAGAACTTATGCACTTGGTGACCACAGTAGTAAAAGAAGATTCTCCATGTTATGCTTGGCTTTTTATGTACAGGAATGGAGTCAGACTTTGTATGCCAGTTCCCATTATCACAGCGTGATGGAGGTTGCAAGATCTTTTTCCAGTTTAGGTGCTGACCATCTCCATATATATATACTTCCCGCGTATTCCCTGCGAGTCGTAAAAGGCGACTAAAAGGGGAGGGAGCGGGGGGGGGGGGCTGGAAATCCTCCC
>JAUUDW010615960.1:0-11746 GCA_032361385.1 Panulirus guttatus | reverse complement strand
AGGGAAACGGTGGAAGAATTGATGGAAGTGTGTATGTAAGGGAGGCATGTAAGGACAGGGATAAGTGGAAACTCTTTTGCCATGGACACCTCCTTAATGGGAGTTCCCAGAGGGAATGGGCATCAGGGATATAGGTGGATAAATAGAATATATACTATAAAGATAAGAGCTATTACAAGGAAAGGGGGTATTAAACAGACAGTCCATATGCAAGGTGGACAATCTAAAGTGTTTCATGTGGTTAAAATGGGGCTGTTCTTGTCATGATCTGGACAAGCTTGGATGTGTTTGATGCAGTTATGGTGCCGAACCACAACTCTGGGATGAAATATTTTGGTGAGAGGAAGTAATGGTGGCAAGGATGGTACTGAAATTTCTCCTGAAGTGTTAGACAAGAACCAGGTGATAGTTGGAAAGAGTTGGGAGGACCAGTGCTTTTAATTTCTCTAGGCAGAAGGACTGAGGATAGTCTTACTGTTCTCCCACTGCACTCCTTCCAGTTGCATCCATTGTGCTTAGATAGGGAGAAAAATTTAGGCAAGGGGAGGCATAAGTGTACTTGGGAAGAATCAAACCTGTGTATATGTTCCTGAGTTCATGTACAAAGAGTCCAAGTGCCTTGTTATTGGTATTTGGGTAACTGTGGACATTCTGAGGGTATGTGGATGGTCGTATGTGGTTGTAAATACTGACTGCAAGTCTTGGGGCATTTGTACTAGCAGCTCTGACCACTGTCCTTGCCTTAGGCACTGCTGCTGCACACTATTCAATTCCAATATTGTTTTTGCTTATTTCTAGTAGATCACAAAGGGGAGTTATTTAAGGAAGCAGTGCTTGCATGCATAAAATAAGTATGTGGTATGCAGAGGTTGGAATGTGGGTAGGTGAGAAAGGGTAGTGAATGGTGGGGAGAGGAAGTAAAGTTGTTAGTGAAAGAGAAGAAAGTTGTAAGGGTGGTACCTGCACAAAAAAAAGTGGCAAGAGATCATAAGGAAGGTGCAGTACTGAAATATAAAGCAAACAAGAGTTGGGGTGTAAGGGTACTGGCAAACTTCAAATGTTTTGGAAGGAAGGTAATAGTGTAAGGGGAACAAGAGAACAGATGGGAGCAACACTGAGGGAAGGAGATGGGGAAGTGGTACTAGCAACACTGAGGGGAGTAGATGGGGAAGTGGTAACAGGTTAGAAGGAAGTGAAGAGTTGATGGAGCAAGTATTTTGAGGGGCTGTTGAATGTGTTAATTCATAGAATGGCATATGTGCAATGTTTGGGGTCTACAAAAACGTTTACTGTTATCCCATTAAGTTTGGCTACAGTTCGATTAATTAAGCTAAGACACTCATCATTTGCACATTGATCAAGAACTGTAAAAGGGTTAACTAGATTCTCAGAACTAAAAGAACTAATCTGTCTGTTGTCAGCTGGTTGTGAGTTCAGTACTAAGTCTGCTGAGCTTGTGGTTGGTTGAAAACGTCCCTCAAATTCAGTTGGGGTTAGAGTGTCTCCCGTACAGTCGTAAATCTCCACAAGTCAGAGCATGCTTGAAGCTGTTTGCAGTCTCCTAAGTTGTGGGTTGTTGCCTTAAGGTAAGTTGTGTAGTTAAGCAAAGACATGCAAATCTGTCATGTCCTGTCTTTTTTGCAATAGTTGCAGTGTGGTCATGTGGGCCTATGGTTACATGCTTGAGACATCTGCATGTGTGAATATGATAATCTGTTGATTGTCCCTCATCTTGGCTGTCTTGTAAAATTATGAGTGTTAGTAAGGTGAAGGAGCAGTTGGAACCCATACATTATGTTTCAAAAATTTTGATAGAGCTTTACTATTTGTAGCTATGACTTAAATCCTCTATACACGTATCTACATATAAAAGATGACAATTCTAATACTCTAGTATTTAATTCAGTCTTCTCCCTGTCCATGATTCTCTGTCTAGCCACTGGTAGCGTGCTATTAATTAGCAAGGCTTGAGTAAGGAAGGTAGATATTGATCTCAGTGTTTTTGCCTTGCTTTTGTCATAGTCCACCTATGATGCACCCTTCATTGCCCATTCTAATCTCTGTCCCAGGCTGGTAGCTTTGTTTACATAGACACTGTCATCCTTACCAATAATATCTAACTCTAACATTTTAGTTACTGCCAACACATTATCCCCCTTCTCATGCCTACAGAATTCTCCTCAAAATTTAGATATCTCCCATTTAGTTACATCTCTGAGATCTGGTATTTGGGAAAATTCCTTGGCCCTTCCATGTTTATAGTCTCTTAGGCTTAGAGCTTCCTTAATCAAATCATGATCTTAGGAAGTCCTACCCCAATCTAGAGCAGAATTTTCTGTATTTATTGTTACATTCATCTTGTCTCTTTCCCAATAATTGTTTCGGGTATCCATTACATATTTTTGCTTTCAATTTTCTATGTAATCCAAAGTCTTTTGAAATGTCTGATGCTATATGTTGAAATTATAAATATTGTTTAATTGATTGTGTATAATTAACAGGCTGTATATTTTCTTGAACATTCCTGAAGTGAAATCACTTCCTTGGTCTGACTGTACAATATTGGGCAGGCCCATCCAGGAGAAATATCTCACTGACTCTCTAACAATATTTTTAGAATGTACGCTACGTAATGGTACAGCTTCTGGAAATCTGGTAGATACGCACACTATTGTTAATAAATACCAATTTCCTTTACGTGTTTTTGGTAAAGGACCTACACAATCCATTACAATTGTGCTAAAAGGTTTACAAAAAGCATGAATTGGTTGCAGTGGTGCTGGTTGTATAGTCGGTTGGGTTTACCCACTCTTTGACATAATTCACATGTCTTACAGTAGTGTGATACATCTCTCTTCATATTTGGCCAATAAAAATGAGTTAGTAACCTGTCAGTTGTCTTTTTGACTCCCAAATATCCAGACAAACAAGAACCATGAGATAAAGTAATAACATGTACCATATATTTCTTTGGAATAACAACCTGCTTTCTTACCTCCCAATGATCAAATGCTGGAACATGAGCAGGCCTCCACTTTCTCATTGACACACCACTCTGTACATAAAATCTAACGTACACATCACTCTCACTCCCACTTCCAGCAGCTTCGCTCCAACATTCTTTCAAACTCTCATCACTCTTCTGTAACTTTATCATCTCCTCCCTGTCCACAACAAAATCTGGAATTACATCAGTTTTTGATTCCGCAGGGCACTTCTCATTTTCCAATTCCCCTGTATTATCTCTGTTTACAGGCTCCTCTTCATCAAATTTATTGCCTAAATCATATTCAACTTCTCCTCTTCTCTTCTTCATTCCCCTGGTTACAACATAAGCTAGGTAAATTATTTCACTGTGCTGTACTTCATCATCATCTTTTGAGGTATTCACCACATTTTTATGTCATGTGATTTACCTCTACAGTAGCCTCTACATCAAATGGATGTTTATTCATGATAGGCTCTGGGACTAATTAATCACATGCAAATTCATTTCCCAATAGCATGTGTATTCCAGATACAGGCAGTTCCTCACAAATCCCAACTTTTACCCTGCCACACACAAATTCACTCTCAAGATTCACATTATGTAATGGTACAGTCATTCCTGATCCTAACCCTCTTACACTTATTTTTTCACCAGAGAGACTCCTCTGTCCACTCTAATACATCTTTCAGAATTAGACTGTGATCTACTCCAGAATCTATAAATATAAAATTTTTTTTCAGGACTACCTTTAATTCCAGCTTTTCCTTCAATGATAAATTCATCAAAATTTGCAGGTTATGGTTTACTCACATGGTACTCATTTCCTCTTACATCACAAATGTCCTGGGTCTTTCTCCAAGTAACAGTTAATGCCACTGACTTTGGGGTTATTTGACACTGATATTTAGCATAACCTATTTCTCCACATCCCATACATTTCATTTGTGGTCTATCCTGTCTACTAACATAAAGGTTATGATAGAATTGAGGTCTTGGATACCTGTATGGTGTTTGTCTTTGGTATTTATCGCCTACATATTTTGTGACACATAGTTAGATGGACCTTCCATAAAATAATGTGGGCTAGGTTGCTAACATTTGAATAGTTCTGGTGTTTATAATGTTTGTCATAATCATGCCTGTTAGTCTGCCTTACTACACTTTGTTTATGTGATATCTCTCCCTTATAAAAGTTAGTCATGAGTCAACCAGTGGCTGACTCATGCCTCTTTTGAGAGGGGGATGATACATTCATCTTGTCTCTTTCCCAATAATTGTTTAGTTACCCATCATATATTTTTGCTTTCAGTTTTCTGTGTAATCCAAGTTTTTTGAGATGTTTGATGCTGTTTGTTGAAATTAGAGATATTATCTATCTGATTGTGTATAAATTCACAGTACGCATATTTTCTATAAGGGAAAAATAATGGAAATTACTTGCATACAACGATAGAAGAAATATTGGAATGAGAGTTTTGATTCTTTCTCTCTGATTACGGGCTTGGTTATTACATGTTGTATAATGCCTGTGTGGTAAAATAATTATGTTATCTGTATTTATCTTGGTGATTTCAAGGAATTATGTTGTTAAACTGGTCAGTATCATTGCATACGACTGACAAAATGAATTAAATAGAGAAAGAACATTGTAATCGGAAGAAATATTGTTGGATCTAATGATTCAGAGAGCACATGTTCATTTTGATACTGTAAATATATCTTATACTATCAATATACAAGTGTTTGGTATTTAAACCAGCACTGAGTGGAAAGGAGACAATATCAAGCGGCCATCAGCTGTCAGATGTTAGCGAGATGGTAGAGGGGATCTGTGTCTAGCTTATACTCTCTGTTAACAGAAGCCATTATTTCAAATTTTTCATTTAATGGGCCTATGGGCTGATTATACACCTATAAAAGAAAGGGATGTGGTCATAACATTATAAGCCACAGTTCTAAATCCTCATAATTTCCCTTAAAATGTTTATAGTTAAAATCTTTATGCACTAACTTATGGATTACAGATGAAGGTGCTTCTGAGCAGCCATAATTCTAACCTTGATCTATGTTTCATAAACTTTGACAGTAGTACAATTTTACACCACATAACCGTTATGAGGAGTCTTCCTGGGTGATGAAGTTTGGACATCGTAATGTCCCTCAGTAGGATGTGGGTGTTGATGCCATGATGTGTAGCTTCACATTTCGCCCCTCTAGAGGTTGGCTTGAGTAAGGTGGCATTGTTGAATATGACATCACATAGTTAGTCTGGGTGCAGCTCAGTGACTTAGTGATGGCATGGAGCGTGACAAGGGGCAGTGTACTGCTCACGCCAATTGTTTCAGCTTGGTTTGGGTCCCTGGCTGCTTGAACTTTATATCTTGACTTTCAAACTCCTAGGTGATGATTCTAGAGACCAGATTGTTAGCACAACACTTCAACAACACAATGTCAGCCAGAACAGGAACCACAGCAAACACCAGTGTTCCACAGGGATCCACAGGAATGTTGTAAATTTTTGATGCTGGAATTGCTCGATAACGTTACTGCCACCATAAATGCAATTGCTTGTAGTTGTGGTCGAAGTATATAAAGGAAAATGTTCCTTTATCAAAAATACATTATCTTTTGATGAAGTGTAGTACAGAGGACTTACACTGTCCCCAGGAAGCTGGAGTAGGAATGTCAGCCTTAGGTGGAGACCTACTTGAGACTCTCTGGGACACTGCCCTATGAAAATTTTCTTTTTTATGTTGAAGGCTCCAGTCATGGAGAAAAGTCCACATCAAGGCCAGACCTTAACTGAAATACAGAGAGAATTATGAAATGGAGAAAGAAAAGACAATGGAAAGTATTTATGAATTTTGGAAAAAGTGAAAAACCTGTCTTTTGAAATGTGCCAGGTCATAGTTAATGGGAAAGACACATAGGGAAAGGAGCAGGTATCAAAACAACCCGCCCTTGAGTTGCTGACGGCCACACAATAATCATATAACACAGAAGCTTGCCGAGTATTGGGTGGTCAAGCTATTGGTGTGGGCACACAAGCAGCCAGCTCTTGGGAGCAAAAACCAAAGTAATACCTATAAGAGAGGGAAAGCAGACCAACATTGCAGCATCGGGGAAGGGGGTCAAGTTTGGAAGTTAGCCTGGGACAGTTTATAAGACAGACTGCTTTTGACTCTAATCTGTGAAATAAGGATTCAGAGCTAGAACCACCCTAAAGGTGAGAGCAGTATTCCATACAAGGACGAATTAATCCCTTGTATAAACGGAACAACTGTTCAGAAGAGAAGTTTTGACATCTTAACAGGACACCCAGTTTCTTAGAGGTAGACTTGGCTATTCCTGTAATGTGGGGTTTCCATGAAAGAGTAGATATTACAGTAATACCTAGTATAGTCATTGAGTCAAGAGGTGGACTTAAAAGAACTGTCAAAGGAGAGATGAGAGTTGTGAGGAGTTTTCAATAGAGAGAGAAGGTGGAAACTGGGTCTTGGAAGCTGTGGTTGGACTTTTAAAAAGGTTGGGGTAGAGAGCATTTGGTGCTATCTAATACTTGTTATGATAAGTCAGCAAACTTAAAGGTGTGACAAGTTAGGAAAATTGTTCATCTGGTATGTCAACAGGCCATATGGTGGCAGGAATGCCCTGCACCTGTTTTGTTTAAAAATCAGCAGGTTTGGTGATGAGTAAAAATTGAGGCACTTAACTCTTCATGAATGGTGTAGAGACTGTTTAACCTTTATGAAGAATGTTGTGTACTATTCAAGGTGGTCTTCACTGTTAGGCTTTGTCCTGCCTCGAGTGTAGCACTAGTCATTTAAAATTGTTGATATGATGTCTTTATTGTCAAATTGCATACATGATACAAAATTAAATTCTCTATGGCTAGGAGTTCAATTCAAGGGTAAAAGTATAACAATCATATAAAAAAATTACAGAATATCACATAAAAGTACAACATAGAATATTATATAATCATCTGTTGCACTCAAATGCTATATCACAGACGAGTTACAGTGACTTTAGATGGTTAAACAGTAGGATGCTTTTTGGTAAAAATGATTTCCTGAATTTATTGATGTGCTGTGTAGGCAGAGACACTTCTTCCTGACCTTAGAAATACATAGTATTGGTGTAGAGGATGGGTTGCATCTTGCTTGATCTCCACCTGATACATCATATCTAATGTTTTAGTTTTTGCACCTAATTTCCTAGGTTTCTTAGCAATTTTCTTAAGCCTATTTTTGTCTTTACTGGTTAGCTTGCCATACCAGGTGGTAACTGAAAAACATAAAATTGATTCTATAGTTGATCTATAAAAAAGATTAATTGTCTCATTTTCTATATTTAGACTACTTAGGATATGTACAAAGTGCAGTCTTTGATTACATTTCTTATACACTATATTCGTATTTGCACCACCTTTTAACTGGTCATCTCTGATAAAGCCTTGATACTTGTACTGACTCACTCTTTCTAAATTTTCATCTTCAATTGTAATTAAGTCTGGGACAGGATCTTTTTTGTCCTAAAATCTATCTATCATCTCTTTAATTTTCTTTACATTCAAGTGTAGATAATTTGCTTTGCACCACTCAACAAAGTAACTAACTGGTGCAATATAAGCATTACAATTTTCATTTACAATTTTTCCAATGATTACTGTATCACCAGCATGTTGTAAAATAGAGTCGTTGTTAAAAACACTTCTACAGTCATCTGTATACAAACTGAACAAAGTTGGGAGATGACGCATCCCTGAGGTGCACCTGTATTGGTAAAAGTTATGTTGGACTTAGTGTTATTTATCTTGGTATACTGTGGCCTCTGTGTTAAAAAGTTAAAGATCCATTTAAGTAAGCTACAGTTGACATATGTCCCTAATAATTTATTCAACAAAATATGTGGCTGGACTATATTAAAGGCAGAGCTAAAATCAGTATACAAGATTCTTACTAGTGAGTTATGTCTGTCTAAATGTTTGCTGATCTCATTCATGAAAGTAAAACTTGCATCCCGCACACTCTTATTTTTACAATACACAAACTGCAGTGAATCTCTGAAATCATCTATGCTATTACACAAATAGTTTCTCATTATGTCTTCAACGCATTTCACGATATTTGACGTTAAACCAAAGTCTAAAATCGTTGAACACTTCAGGAAATGAGATTTTGACAATTGGCTTTATTTCTGACCATTTCCATATGTCAAGCACTATCCCTTGATCTAGTGAGTCCTGATATAGTTGCTGAAGTATGGGTGCCAGTTGTTCAGCACAACTCTTTAGTGCTTTAGCTGGCACACCGCTGGTCCTGTGGCCTTTCTAGGCCCAATACACTTCAGGGACTGCAGTAAATGTTTGTATATAACGATTTTTTCATAATTTCCTTCTTGAATAACTGACATAACAATACTGCACTCTTCACTAAAATAATTCCCCCAAATCTTGCCAAAAATGAATTTATATCATTCACATATGTATCAATGGTTTCCAACTCGGCATGTTAATTTTTTTATTATAACCACATAATGTTTTTGATCCTTTACATGCATCGTTGACATGATGTGTTCTTCATAACCCCTCAACCTTTTCCTTGTAAGATGGCTTTGAATCCAATATTTTCTTGTTTAATTGTTTTTGTATTAATTTTAACTGAGCATGGTCTCCATTCTGTATGATTACATTTTTCATTGAGTATATTTTTCAGTTCTTTGTTTCCCCAAAGATGTGTGCAAGGCATGTGTGTGAGTAGGAAGAGAGGAGAATGAGTGGTTCCAGGTGGAGGTAGGTCTGTGGGAGGGGTGTGTGATGTCATCATGGCTGTTTGATTTGTTTATGGATGGGGCAGCGAGGGAGGTGAATGCAAGTGTCTCAGAGGGGCGAGTTTTCAGTTGTTGAGGGTTGGGGGAAGGGGCTTGGAGCTGTCAGTTGTTGTTTGCTGATGCCATAGAGCTGGTGGACTACCCAGGTGAGAAATTACTTAAGCTGCTAAGTTTGGGAAGGTATGTGAAAGGAGAAAGTTGAAACTAAATCAAAATCAGATAAAATCAAAATGCTTTATTGGTCATGTAATTACATGAACTTTGTCTTGTGCATTTTTCATACACAGTTAAGAAGTTTCACACAGAGATATATGTGAACAAAATCAAGGTTATTAAAACTAGTAGTGGGAAGAAATAAGTTAGTTGGAATGGCTTGTTTGAACTGAAAAACTCTGTAAGTGTGATATTTTAGATACACAGGAATGAAACCATGGAAGCTGTAGTAAGTCATAGGTTGGGTGAGGGGGATAAGGTCTTGAGTTCATTGAAGAGTATGTAAAAGAGGTTCCTGTCTGTGAGGGCAAGATGGGTATGTTTGATAGTATAGTGATAGTATAGGAGTTCCAACACTGTTATATGGAAGAGGGTGGAAGAGTTGGAAATACTGAGGACAATATGGTGTAAGGATTGATTGAAAAAATAATGGCAGGGTAACAGAAAAGAATAGTAGTAGTGAAGTAAGTATAAGAGACTTGAAGAGGGTGTGCTGGAATGGTTTGGACATATGGAGAGAATGAATCTGAGTGTATACATGTCAGAAGTGAAGAGAACAAGGAAAATTGGGAAACTGAGGATGGGTTGGAAGGTTTGAGTGAAAGAGGCCGTAAGTGTGTGGGGCCTGTACATGCAAGATGATGTGAGGGATGCTGGGATAGTGCTAACTGGAGCAACTTGGTATAGAGGGGATGATGTGCTGTCACTGGGTTGAACAAGGGTATATGAAGTCAGGGGAAACCATAGAAAGGTCTATGGGGCCTGGGTGTGGATAAGGGGCTCTGGTGTCAATGCATTTTACAAGATAGCTGCAGAGTGAGTGTGAGTGAATGAGACCATTCTTTGTTTCTTCCTGGCACTACCTTGCTATCACAGGAAATGGTGAACTAGTAAGAAAAAATGACAAATAAACAAATTCACAAATAATATTTTGAGATGGTAGTGTCTGGTGTGTTAGGGGTTGTTGAGCACCAGGTGCACCCTGTCCCCATAAAGGCTGTTTTTAGAGAGACTTTTGTTCCTCATATAGTTAAGTCAATGGTGATGTACTTTCAGTTCAGAAACTTTGATATGTAATTAATTCTTTTAAGCAATTGCTTTGCACAGTAACTCACCTTCCAAAGGTTGGAGAATAAAATGTACTTAAGTGAGTCCATATCATTATGAAAACTTAAAAATATAGGGTAAGAAGAATTCATACTTTCAAACTAGTTTTATTAAAACTTAGATCAAACTTTAATATAATGCAACACTACAGTATTTTTCACAAGAGATGAAAATTACAAAACAATGGTAATTCTTCTGTTACCAAACAATGGTAATTTTACACATTTAAAGTCACAATCAACAGTCATATCCTTAAGAGTATACTGACATAAAATATGTATGCTACAAGTACTTGGATTAAACTTGTCATGTATGGGGAACCTCGTACTTCAGCTTCGAATGCTTAACCCTCTAGAAGTGCAATTTATTTTTTGCCTTCCCCAGGGTTCAAATCATAGCAAAACCATTTTTTACTGTGGGAAAAGGAGCACAAAATCTATTTCATTTCTTTCATAAGAATTAATCTTCACCATTCTTAGATTACAAAAATCAAATAATCCACCAAATCAGCTAAGCCTAAACTGTATATGCAGGTTACATACACTTACATTTCGAAACCTTTTCATATACTGGATGCAGAAAACTATCAAAACTATTGTTTTTTTCTTAGGAATAAAGAGTTTAGCATTTTTAGTAGGGAAAAATGTATCATTTGCCAGACTGGCATGGGTGCAGCAATGAGGGTGGGCACCACATACATGGTGAGTCTCTAGAAGAAGTGCATAATTACCTATCATGGTCGCACATTACTGAGGCCTCCAGGCAGCTCCAGTGACTTATCCTTTGTTTGGATTGTCATCTACTACTAGCAAATGGAGCCTATAATGCACCCAGAATCCAACTTGTAGTGGGAAATTAAGTTTGCAGACTGATGTTCGTAACACCAAAATATATTCAGCAGACTAATGTCCCTAACAATGAATGGGTTAATAACCACTACTGATATACACTTCTTGTCACTAATTGCAAATTCATGGGTCATTGGATTACATAATAATAATAATAAATAATAGTAATAATAATAATAATAATAATAATAATAATAGCAATAATTAAGACTTTCTTCGCAATGGAGTCTCACATGTAACGAATAGTTATGGTTTCTTAACAGTATTCAAGTTAATGCAGCTCAAAACTATGGTTATGGAGCTGTTACGTTAAAGCTCTGTATGTCCTTACCTTGATATGTAGTTCCACTACTCTACATCATAAACATAACTGATACCATTCAATATAATATAACATTTAATCTATCTTCGAAATCTCACATTACACGAATAGTAGTCTGCTTCCACGAAACTGGGAGTCGTTTTAAGATGCCAGAGATTCTTCTCACGCAAACATTTGCTCTGATAACAAAGAATCTATTCGTCCTTGAGCTAAGCACTGATCTCACATCTGGGGCGATTCTCGCTCCACATTCTTGAAATGGTGGAGCATAAGACAGTTCACCTCATCAGCTCTCAAAGCTTGACTTCAAAATTTGACCCACTTTCCCTCTTCTGTAGATTTTACTTAGTTTATGCTCCCAAGAGCAGACTCCACTCCTTGCTCGGCTCTGTCATCGAAACCGTTCCTCTGTCAAACCACTGGCGAAATCATTTC